>JAWQEG010002457.1:0-162404 GCA_033782935.1 Petrolisthes cinctipes
AGAGAGAGAGAGAGAGAGAGAGAGAGAAACACACACACATGCACACAAGAGAGAGAGAGAGAGAGAGAGAGAGAGAGAGAGAGAGAGAGAGAGAGAGAGAGAGAGAGCCATACTGTTATTTGCTAATCCCTCTCGCTCGGGCTGACACAAACACACATCATGAGCTGGTACAGGTAGCAAGCAGCAATGAGATGGGTGTTTTGAGGCAGTAAACAGCTTTATTATTCTCTACTCACACAACGCAACAAATTGGAATAATATCATAGGCTGTCCTGTATATTTTCTTTGTAATAATCATAGACTGTCCCGTATATTTTTCTTCGTAATAATCATAGGCTGTCCCGTATATTTTCTTTCGTAATAATCATAGGCGGTCCCTTATATTTTCTTTGTAATAATCATAGGTTGTCCCGTATATTTTCTTCGTAATAATCATAGACTGTCCCGTATATTTTCTTCGTAATAATCATTGGCTGTCCCGTATATTTTCTTCGTAATAATCATAGGCTGTCCCGTATATTTTCTTGGTAATAATCATAGGCTGTCCCGTATATTTTTCTTCGTAATAATCATAAGTTGTCCCGTATATTTTCTTCGTAATAATCATAGGCTGTCCCGTATATTTTCTTCGTAATAATCATAGGCTGTCCCGTATATTTTCTTTGTAATAATCATAGGCTGTCCCGTATATTTTCTTCGTAATATTTCAGTCTTTTTCATTCACATATCAATAAATATTAAGGAACCTCAGTGATACATACTTAAAGGTTCATTCCTGGGTTTCATCTCAACTTGTGTGCATGTGTGTGTGTCTCTCTCTCTCTCTCCCCCCCCCCCTCTCTCTCTCTCTCTCTCTCTCTCTCTCTCTCTCTCTCTCTCTCCTCTCTCTCTCTCTCTCTCTCTCTCTCTCTCTCTCTCTCAACTTGGTAACCATAATTTAGACCTCTTTTGCATTGGGAAACATAAAGGGTCCATTGTTATCACTAGCTCCTCATTCCAGATTATTGTCACGGGAGAGGAAGCATGTAAAGACACGGTCGGAAAGTTTGGCCATTTCCTGGATCTCAGCGTTAAATATACGGTACCAGCAGTAAAATAACCGAGTTTAGTATAGCCTGTGACGTAAGAGGCGGAGGACTGGAAGCTACTCTGACTGGAAGATACTGTGACGTAAGAGGCGGGCGGACTGGAAGCTACTCTGACTGGAAGCTACTGTGACGTAAGAGGCGGGCGGACTTGAAGCTACTCTGACTGGAAGCTACTGTGACGTAAGAGGCGGGCGGACTGGAAGCTACTCTGACTGGAAGATACTGTGACGTAAGAGGCGGGGCGGACTTGAAGCTACTCTGACTGGAAGCTACTGTGACGTAAGAGGCGGGCGGACTGGAAGCTACTCTGACTGGAAGCTTCTGTGACGTAAGAGGCGGATTGGAAGCTACTCTGACTGGAAGCTACTGTGACGTAAGAGGCGGACTGGAAGCTACTCTGACTGGAAGCTACTGTGACGTAAGAGGCGGGCGGACTGGAAGCTACTGTGACGTAAAAAATGGCAGACTGGAAGCTACTCTGACTGGAAGCTACTCTGACTGGAAGCTACTGTAACTGGAGGCTCTACTGTGACTGGAGACTATACTGTGACTGGAGACTACTGTGATGGGGATATTCTTTTTGTTGGTGAATTGGAAGATCTCTGATACCTCCAAACTATGCCACGAAACAGATCCCCTATTAGTTCTATTGAGGGCGTCTGTTTTCTGGTATAGTCAGAAGGAATCAGTAGCCTCCCAATTTACCAACATAAGAATCTTCCCTTAATTCACCAACACAATGAGCAAATAGCGTTAAGCCAGAATGGTTTGTTTACAGTTCTAGTTAAATCACTGATGTTTTAATATAATGAACAAGATAAAGATATGGAAAATTTGGAAAGCTATTTATAAAAGAGGGAAAATTCCATCCACTGCTAAATCGGACGTTGAATGAATAAGAATGAGCCTGATTTAATTAAACGGTTAAATTAAAGGATTGGTGTGCGGATTGTGCCTGATGAGAATGGAAATGAAGGGTGAAAAAAAATATATATATATGTGTGTGTGTGTGTGTGTGTGTGAGAGAGAGAGAGAGAGAAAGAGAGAGAGAGAGGAGAGAGAGAGAGAGAGAGAGAGAGAGAGAGAGAGAGAGAGAGAGAGAGAGAGAGAGAGAGAGAGAGAGAGAGAGAGAGAGAGAGAGAGAGAGAGAGAGAGATTCCCATTCCTAAATTTTTCCCTTGCTCCTTTTACACTAACCCATTCATCCATTTCTTGTCATCTCTTGTCTGCTACAAACTGGAGGGCGATTGATTCCTCCAAACTATGCCAGGAAACAGACCAATACCTCAGTACCTCGGCTATGAGTTGCAAAGGTCCCGTTTTGTAGGGTAGCTTGAGGGAATAAGCAGCTCTCCAATTTGTAAATACGATAATACACCTTTCAGCAATTTTTCCCACATCGCATCGCTCCTTTTCACATATAGTACGGAATAGTTCGGCTTAGTTTCATCACATGTTGAGCGTTTTAGATGCCCCGGGGATGTACACACTGTGGAGAATAGATGAATGCGCATGGAAATCCCGCTGAGCTATTTCCAAAATAAAATAAAAAGTTTGATAGTCTATAAAAATTTTCCGTGGTATTGGTGGGTGGACGTTAAGCCGAATCCATCCGATTTCAATATTATTCCACTGTTATGCTCTTTGATATATATATATTTCGATTCAATTTGTTATATTTTTCTGTATTTTACGGTGCCTGTTTTAATATTTTCCACGACTTTTAGTTTGTTTTTCTATTCTGTTTCAGTTTCGCTTTATACTTGGTGTGAGTTTATAATGTATGCGTCCTATTTTGAAAATTGTCGGATGTGGGAGGAAGGGAAATCTAAATCTCATTTTCTGTAATGTTGGGCAATTTCAAGTCGGAGGGTTCACTTGGAAACTAAATACCGTATCACTCAGGAAAACTAAATATCAAGTGTTTACTTAAGGTGGTAATTCTTTTTTGGTACATTGGAGTGCCTTGATTCCTCCAAAGTATGCCAGGAAACAAGACCAGAAGAGCAAAAATAATAGTGTTCTGTTGCTTGGAATAATTTGGAGGATTCAGTTGCTCCAGATTTACCAACACAAAACTTCCCCCTTAATGCTATCAACAATGGAATGAGTCCTACCGGCAACTTCTTTTCTGGACCACAGCTTTCACAATGATTATAATAAAGTTAACAGTATTAATACACTTTAATATCACATGATTAATATAATAATCAATGTCCTGCTAAAAGAATAACAAGACCTGCTAAAAGAAACAAGGACAGGAAACTTTTGGACACCGGGAAGCTCTTGAGACAAGTTCAATAATTCTGTAGTTAAGCAAAGAAAGTATACATGAATTATATAAGGCGTTGTTTACTATTACATTAAATTTCATCGTATGGGGCAATTTCTTGTATAATCCCCTAATTTAACTCACTAGTCTCCTCTATCCTCTCCTCTCCTTTCCTCTATCCTCTCTTCTACTCTATCCTTTCCTCTATCCTCTCCTCTCCTCTCCTCTACTCTATCCTCTCCACTCCTCTCCTCTCCTCTATCCTCTCCACTCCTCTATCCTCTCCTCTCTATCCTCTTCTCTCCTCTCCTATCTTCTCCCCTATCCTTTTCTGTCTCTCTCTATCCTTCATAATTACAGTACAGGTTCTTCAATATTCCAGGCTTCATTCATAATTACAACTGGGATTTTCTACTCTACTCACAGCAGCCTACCTCACTCACTCACCTTTCTCATAAACGCTAACGTGTTCTCTGTATTCTCATAATTATATATATCTTGTTCTCAATTCACAACCTCACTCTCCTTCCTCCTCACAGGCTCCACGTCAACTTGAAACCTAATCTAATTTGTTCGTCATATTTATGAGTTTCGTAATTAGGTAATTTAGTTAGCGTCGTTCTAGTGGGGCGAGGCCGGGGCGGGGCGTGTTTGTCTAGTAAATTAACAGTGGTGATGCCATGAGTTGCTTATCCCCCCCACCCCCCGCCCCCCATCTCCACTCCCCCACCCTTCTGACGGCACCAAGGGGAGTTAGCAAAGGTGTTCTCTCTCTCTCTCTCTCTCTCTCTCTCTCTCTCTCTCTCTCTCTCTCTCTTCACTTATTCCTATCGTTCACTGCCGCACACTTCTTTCTTCCCGTTCATCACCCATTCATTTCTCTCTTCTATGTAGTTAACCAATCGACCCTTTCGTCCTTTACAATAATAACTTACCCTTTCAGCTTCGTTTATCTTTGCCTCTTCCATGTAGACGTCTTTCCTGGCTCATGCAATCTTGTCTACTTGTTATCATATAAACTTTAGAACATTTTCTTTTCATTCAGACGTCTAATTTCCTTTCCTCACTCCCTCCTCCCCTAGGCAATCTTTCTCCCTCATTCCTTTCCCACCTTCCTTCCTCCTCCTTTCCCAAGCCATCTTCCTACCTCATTTCCTTCCTCCTCATCTCCCAAGCCATTTTCCTCCCTCATTCCCTTCCTACCTTCCTTCCTCTTCCTCTCACAAGCCATTTACCTACCTCATTTCCTTCCTACCTTCCTTCCTCCTCATCTCCCAAACCATTTTCCTCCCTCATTCCCTTGCTACCTTCTTCCTCCTCTTCTCCCAGACTACTATTATTTCTAATTTCTTCTCTCCAGGCAATCTGTTTCCATTCCTTTCGTCCTTCCTTTCTCAGACAGCTTTTCTTCCTTTCTACCTTCCTCATTCTCCAAGCTATTTTTCTGTGCCTTCCTTCTTTCCCCAATCCCAACTTAGGTTTCTACCCTTCCCAAATTTCCAGACATACATACCTCCTTTGTTTCTCACTTTTATGCTCCTCTTTTATTTCCTTCTACACTGAGATTCCTCCCTCCGCCTCTGGTAAAGTTCTCTTGCCTCCTCACTGTAATTTCCTCTACTCTCTCTTTATCATTCCCTTCGTGAATTTGCTTTCCCTATCTCCATTCTTTCCTCGCACGTTAGGTTCCTCCTTCTCTCATTTCCTCCCATCGTCCCGTATACATAATAATAATATATATACCCCCTCCTCCTTTCCTCACTAATATATACCTCTCCGTCCCTCCGTCCTAGATTTGCTTTCTCTCTTCCTGCCTCCCCCGCTTTGCAAATTCTCTCCCAAATCCCTAAAATCCTCCCGTAATCTCTCTCCCTCCCTCCCCAACCCCGACCCCATGAACGGCCTCTCTGATTGTATCCCACCAGTTTTTTTTACTCTGTACCATTTTCTCGTCTGCCAGAACTGATGTAACTCCAGTCTTTCCCTCAAGTTGGTTTTGATATATATATATTTTTTTCAGCTTGACTCATAATTTGATCTCCATGTACCATTTTCTCATCTGACAGTTTGTTTTTCTATATGTTTTTTTTTTTTTTTTTGCTTGACTCATAACTTGATCTCCAATTCATTCATCCCCCCATATTTCTAGCTGGCTACTATTATGTTCTCTCATCTACTACTTTACTCTATTTTATTCCCCATTCTCGCGTTCCTTTCCTTCATTTCGTTCTTTGTTTCGTGTACTTTTTTTATGTTGTTTTTTATCTACATTATCTTACTTTACCTTCTATCAATCCACCTTCCTTCCTTCCTTCCTTCCTTCCTGTACTTCAAAAAAAACATCTCACTTGTTTTTCCTTGAACACGTTTCTCCTCTCCTGTTCTTGCGTTTTTTTTCCTTCCTTCCCTTCTCTCCTACACATTCTTCTTTATCGATCGTTCCCATCCGTGTCATCTCCTTTATTTAATCCTTCCTCTCTGTAACCATGGGATGTTCCTTCCTTTTCTTAATACGGCTTTTTATCCTCTTGTTTTCCTATCTTTCTTTCCCTTCCACATATTCTATCTTTAATCCTTTCCTTTCTTATCCTCTTATATATTCTCCTATCCAATAGTTACAGTCCATATTTTCTATTTCGCTTTATTCTTTCTTTTCTAATCCCAAGTTACCTTCCTTTGCGTTCCCTTCCTTATCTACTCATTCTGCCTCTCCTTCCCTTCTATAATCTCTTCTTGTCATTTCTTCCCTTCTTTATTCTCTTGTTATCATAATTTATCTTTCCTTCATTTCTACACATTCTTCCATGCATATAATCACGTTCCATTTTTTTTTTTTTAACTTTCATTCGACACAATCAGCAGTTTCCCGTTTTTAAGTTCACCTTCTCCTCCTCCCCATTTGCCTCTCCTTCTATTCTTCCTCAACCCTCCTCCCTCATCTACATATTCTTCGCTCTCCAATTCACCACGCACACTTCAAACTTCCTCATCTTCTGTCTCTACTTGCCCACTATCTCCACTTCTTCACAAGTCACTACCCCATATCATTCTCCATTTCCTCTCCTCTCCACCTTTCTCCCTCACTCTCCTCCACATCTTTTAACTTCACTTTCCTTACCTCTTATCCAGTTAGTACTCAAAGTTTCATCTTTCATCTCTTTCACTTCCTTGCATATATTCCACATCTTCTTTTTTCCTCACGTTCACTATTCTCATTTCTTTATGGCACCTCTACGCCTCTTTTCCCTACTGGATAATAAAGCCTCCCGCCATCGCTTTGCCCGGTAATGTTCTCCCACCTCCCTTTCTTTATCACATCACAACCAATTCACTTTCATCCCTCCCTCCATTAGAGATCTCGACCATTTCATCCCTTTACGGCCACCCATCCATAAGTAAGTGTATGGCTATATGTACACACACACATACTATATATATATATATATATATATATATATATATACTACACCACAGCACTTCCCCTTCCTAAACTCCCATCCTCCTCCGTCTCCAGTGTACTAGTTAGTCAGATATTGCTCTGGTGTGTGTGTGTGTGTGTGTGTGTGTCACTTTGTGGGTTGGTTTGCCGGGTCGCATGGCTCCAGCACAACCTGAATATGTATGTTAAGGGGCACCACACGGGGACTGTTGCAACTGTGTGTGTGTGTGTGTGTGTGTGTGTGTGTGTGTGTACTGGTTCAAGGCCAACAGTATCCCAGGATCGTTTGTGTGTAGGCAACCCCACTTAGGATGGGAAACCTCTGACAAACATGTGTGTGTGATTGTTGTTGACTGTGAGTGAATTGTATGTCTATGCGTGATGTAAGGCTGTGTGTGCTCTGGCCGCTACCGGTGGTGATTCCACAACACAGTACCAAGATCCAAACTACCTCAGTAGGTACAGTCGGCGGCAAAAGTCCTGTCGCCTCACTTACTTCACCGAGGCACGCGATGTTCATAGACTGGAGATTATTAAGTGTAGAAAACGTGCATATTTCTCGAGTCCATGAACACTGCATACCTTGGTGAAGCAGGTGAGGCGACAGGACTTCTGCCGCCGACTGTACATAATTACAGAGATATATGGCACAGTTTGGAGGAATCAGGAGACTCCAGTTCCCCGACATTATCTCACTCCTCAAAAAAGTAAATACATAAATAAAAATATAAATACTTAAAGAGAACATGAGACAGAACTATACAGTATTGCTCCCCAAACCATATATACCATAATATACTATAAAGGTAGACATGCAGTCCTGGCTAACAGAACAGTACAAACTCGGCCCATGTACCCGAAAAGTCACATGTGGTCTAGGCAATAACGATGAACGAAATACGATGACTCTACGTTTATGTTATATTGATTTTGAAGTCATCGTCGCCACCTAACTTGTGTCAATCTTCCTTTATAGTTTTTGGAATAGGGAACTGGCCGCCACGATATATAGGCCTACTGTTTATATATATGGGCCAGGAGGGAAGGGAAGGGAAAATGGGTTATGGTCATCTCGGTAAGGCAATATTGTATTTTTTGTGGAGCCTGGGGCAGAGGAGGGACAGGGCCAATATGGAAAGTGTGGTAAGATTGAGTGTCCAGAAGAAGAAAAAAAAAATTGTGGAGAGAGACTGGAGTAACAAAGTGTGGAATGTCTGAAGTAGAGTAAGGAATGTATGTAGAGTCTCAAGTTTGGAGAGTGTGAAGTGTCTGAAGTAGAGTAAAGAACGTATGTAGAGTCTCAAGTTTGGAGAGTGTGAAGTGTCTGAAGTAGAGTAAGGAATGTATGTAGAGTCTCAAGTTAGGAGAGTGTGAAGTGTGTGAAGTAGTGTAAGGAACGTATGTAGAGTCTCAAGTTAGGTGTGTGAAGTGTCTGAAGTAGAGTAAGAAACGTATGTAGAGTCTCAAGTTAGGAGTGTGTGAAGTGTGTGAAGTAGAGTAAGGAACGTATGTAGAGTCTCAAGTTAGGTGTGTGAAGTGTCTGAAGTAGAGTAAGGAACGTATGTAGAGTCTTAAGTCAGGAGAGTGTGAAGTGTGTGAAGTAGAGTAAGGAACGTATGTAGAGTCTCAAGTTAGGTGAGTGTGAAGTGTCTGAAGTAGAGTAAGGAACGTATGTAGAGTCTCAAGTCAGGAAAGTGTTAAGTAAAGTAAGAAATGTTTGGAGAGTCTCAAGTTAGGAGAGTGTGAAGTGTCTGAAGTAGAGAAAGGAACGTATGTCGAGTCTCAAGTGTCTGACGTAGAGTAATAAGGAATGTATGGAGAGTCTCAAGTGTCTGACGTAGAGTAATAAGGAATGTATGGAGAGTCTCAAGTGTCTGACGTAGAGTAATAAGGAATGTATGGAGAGTCTCAAGTGTCTGACGTAGAGTAATAAGGAACGTATGGAGAGTCTCAAGTGTCTGACGTAGAGTAATAAGGAATGTATAGAGAGTCTCAAGTGTCTGACGTAGAGTAATAAGGAACGTATGTCGAGTCTCAAGTGTCTGACGTAGAGTAATAAGGAATGTATGGAGAGTCTCAAGTGTCTGACGTAGAGTAATAAAGAATGTATGGAGAGTCTCAAGTGTCTGACGTAGAGTAATAAGAAACGTATGGAGAGTTTCAGGTTAGGAGTATGTCGATAATTCCTTCACTCTGAAATTGTATAAGCTTCATATCGTTCACAAAAATTAGAGGAGTGGTTTGAAGTTCATCCTTAAGGGAGGATTCTCTCTTAATAGGAAAGAGGGCGGGGGATGGGTCGACGAGATTATAAGGTCCCTGTGATTATGTATGAAAATTGGAGGCTTCTGATTCCTCCTGACTATGCCACGAAACACACTCCTTCCCTATAGGTGGTGGTGTTTCGTTGCAATATTTGAATGACTCATTTACCTCCAATTTTCTGACTACATCACACACAGGGTCCCTTAAGGGGGTAATTCACTTTTGTTACATTGGAGTGTCATGATTCCTCCAAAGTATGCCAGGAAACAGGACCAGACGAACAAAAATAATGGTGTTCTGTTGCTTAGAATAGTTTGGAGGAATCGGTTGCTCCAGATTTGCCAACGCTGTACTTCCCCCTTAACACGGTGAGAACATTTTCCATCCAGAGAAACAGGTTAAATGAATATAAAGGAGACACCTCTGCTCAGTACACGACTCAGGGAGGAAATGTGAGAGTACTCATTACTGGCACCAGGGTTAGATTTACACCTCAATGGAAAACTCGATACAGATGTGACGAGAGGATAGAGAAAATAAAGGTTTAAAATATATATGAGGAGGAAGAGGAGAGATGTGGAGGAGGCGAAAGGAGAATAACCTAATTTTCCTGTTCATAAAGTGTAAAGGAGGAACAAGGAAAGAGGGAAGGAAATTTCATCAATAATATAACAAAACTGGAGTCTTAAAATGGAAAAGGTTGTAAACAAATAAAGCAGAATTTGTATTAAGCAAACTGTGAACACGTATAAACATATGGTATTACACAAGTTGAAGAGGTCAGAAACTCATACAATTATAACGAGAACATAATCCTAAAAAAAAAATTAAAATAAAAAACTTTGAATAGAATAATTGAAATCAAAGGAGAAAAATATTTTGGATTGACGAAGGTGGGAAGGGAACGTGAGAAATTATCAGGAAACGAGAAAGGGAAGTGAAAAATGATGGATGAAGAGAGATGGAAGGTTTGTGGAGTGGTGGGGAGGGGAAAAAGTGACCAGGGAGGAATAATGACGAGAGGAGAGTGCCAACTGTTTGGTCTTAAAGGGGAGATTCTCTTTTTGGTGAATTGGAAAGTGTGTGATTTTTTCAAACTATTACCACGACACAGATCCCCTATTATTAGTACCATTGAGGGCATCCTTTTTCAGGTATAGCTTGGAGGAATTCATGATTTGAAGAACAGTGGGAGAACAAGAGATGAGGGGGAAAGAAAAAGGGGGATACGAAAATAAGAAGTTTCGAGGACTACTGTAGTACAAACACACATTGTTCTCCTCGCTCGGTGAATGAAAACCGTATCAATCCACTTTTACAGAGATAAGCTTTTTCTCAGCATACTCTGAATACCAAGAAATTCTCCTCAGGTCAATAAAATCGTCTGGAATAAGTCATGATACCAATAATAACACAAGACACTACTAAGAATAAATGTAATTAAGATCATATTCTCACAAAGTCCTTGACCTCATTAGTTTTGACCTCGATTATGACTGACTTCTCTTCTGTCTCATTCACTCCCACCTCGTACCCAACTCGTTGTCTGCATGCCAGTCCCACCCCTCTCATTTTAAACGACCTCATTTAACCTCTATTATGACCTATTACAAATGACCTCACATCTCTCCTCTGCTCCTGTCCCCATTCTCGTTCACGACACCTCATCCTGGGTCATTTCCAACCCTCCTGACCCCATTTGACTTCTATTAAGACCCATTATAGCTGACCTCTCTTCAACTTTGCTCTCCCGTTTCGTCCCCAACTCGTCTTCAGCCACACCCGCAATTTTTCCTCCCTCCTCAAGAAAATGACAGGATGAAAGATGAGAGGGGAAGGGAAAGCCAGATGGGTGGTGGAGAGAATTTGAAAAAAAAAAAAAAAACGACGGAAAAGAGAGAAGTAACGTGCCAAACGAGGAGGAGGAAGAGATGATTGAAGGACGGAGAGAAAAGAGAAAGAGGGAAAATGAAACTGCTATAGAGGTGGTGGACGAGATAAAAATGAGGGACTGAGAAAGACAAGGGGAGATAATAAGACAGAAAGAATGGCTGGAGAGAAAAATGAGAGGATCAGAGGATGAGACATGCAGTGATTGTCAGAAAGAGAGAGAAGAATAAGTAAGAAAATCTCATTACGGTTAAGGAATAAGGATAAAACGTTCATAGTTTGGGTATTTCATGTATGTGGATGTACACATTATTATGGAGTAAAGTATATAGAATTATAAGTCAGAATGGCTGAAAGATTTATGTGAAAGGAGAACATTACTGAGGATATGCAAGTGACAGGAAAACATGACTGAAGAGAAAGAAGGTGTTATAAATATATATGAATAATAGAAAATAGAAAACAAAGAGCAAAGAGGAAATGCATATAACGATGAATGACGTAGAGAAAAGAAGAGAAGAACACAGTAGAATGATGAGGAATGGTAGAGAGAGGAGAGAACAAGGGAAATCAGTAATCAACCAAAGACATAAAAGGAAAAAGGAGCCAACACACACAAAGACAACTGATAGAACACAATAAAGTGATCCTAAAAATAAGGGTAACATCTTTGCTCACACAAAAATCAACAAAAATATATGTTGAAACTTAAAACCCACATATAATACAATGTTATAATGAATCACGTCATCTAAAACTATAAATATTGTGTCTTAAGGTGGTAATTCTTTTTTGGTACATTGGAGTGCCTCGATTCCTCCAAAGTATGCTAGGAAACAGAACCATATGAACAAAAATAATGGTGTTCTGTTTGCTTGGAGTAGTTTGGAGGATTCAGTTGCTCCAGAATTACCAACACAAAACTTCCCCCTTTAAGCCATTATGTACGGTAGCGTTAGCATACGTTTCCTAAGTCATTCAGGTGGAGGGAAAGTGGGTAATTATTTAGCTGATAGCAGGGGAAATATATTAGGTGGCAGGGAGGAATTAAATTAGGAAGGTAGGTGACAGCTGGTGGAGGGAGGCGTAGAATGATAGGGTGAGGGGGGAGGAGAGAATGTGGGGAGAGGAGGGGAGAATGGGGGGGGAGGGGAGGGAAGAGGGAGGAGAGGAAGGGAGGGGAGGGGTAGGAGAGAATGTGAGGTACGGTAGGAGAGATAGGGAGGGAAGAGGGAGGAGAGGAGGGGAGGGTGAGGGGAGGGGAGGGGTAGGAGAGATTGGGAGTGGAAGGGAGGGGAGAGAATGGAATAGGATAAAAGAGAAGAGAGGAGAGTAAAGAATAGAATAGAATAAGGAGAGAGAACAGGAGAGGATGAAAAAGAGAAGAATAGCAACAGATTTTGAATTGAAATAGAAAAGATTAAAATGAAGTAAAGGAAGGCAGAGAAACAGGAGGAGAGAGAAGATAGGATAGGTAGAAGTAGATAAGAGAGGGTAAAAACTCTAACCGTATGAGGAGCCTTTATTGACGTTTGGCTGTTGTTAATAAAGACTTCTCCTCATACGATATTGTTCCTAAACCATTCTGTCAAGCTAATATATATTGCAACTCAGAAATGATGAAATTATATGAGAAACGAATCAAGGCGTGCGTAGTTTAGGGTGGAAGAAGAGAGTGAAAGGGGAAGGTGAAACGAAATGAAGAGGGGAAGAGGGAATAAGGAAGGAAGACAAGGAGAGAGGGAAAGGGGAAGGTGAAACGAAATGAAAATATGAAGAGGGAATAAGGAAGGAAGACGAGGAGAGAGGGAAAGAGGGAAAGGGGAAGGTGAAACAAAGAGGGGAAGAGGGAATAAGGAAGGAAGACAAGGAGAGAGGGAAGGGGGAAGGTGAAACGAAAAGAAAAGAGGAAGAGGGAATAAGGAAGACAAGGAAAGAGGGAAAGGAGAAGGTGAAACGAAAAGAAGAGGGGAAGAGGGAATAAGAAAGGAAGACAAGGAGAGAGGGAAAGGGGGAGGTGAAACGAAAAGAAGAGGGGGAAGGTGGAATAAGGAAGGAAGACAAAGAGAGAGGGAAGGGGGAAGGTGAAAAGGGAGAGAGGGAAAGGGGAAGGTGAAACGAAATGAAGAGGGGAAGAGGGAATAAGGAAGGAAGACAAGAAGAGAGGGAAAGGAGAAGGTGAAACGAAAAGAAGAGGGTAAAAGGGAATAAGGAAGGAAGACAAAGAGAGAGGGAAGGGGGGAAGGTGAAACAAAATGAAAAGGGGAAGAGAGAATAAGGAAGGAAGACAAGGAGAGAGGGAAAGGGGAAGGTGAAACGAAATGAAGAGGGGAAGAGGGAATAAGGAAGGAAGACAAAGAGAGAGGGAAGGGGGAAGGGACAACAGCTGGTCGCAGATGGTGGTGTGCCCAACTTAGCTCCACTCGGGCCACCTCAACCCACCACTACCACCCACCCAGTTTAAAGTGAGGGACAGCCACACCACACCACACCACAAGCCACACTGCCAATTACAATGAGAAACGCGACTGCAATAAGCATCCGTGTTACAAGGGCTAAAGACAAACGAACAAATAGAAAAACACACTCAGACTGGATTATCTACTAATTTCTACTTCATAAAAATCTATACAACTAGCAGTTTACACACACAAATATAGAATGATAGAGACACAGACAGACAGAATCCATCCGGCGCCACATCCACCGTACAATAAATATCGTTTTCTCTTACTGGATACACTTGCAAATATCGTAAATATTGACACGTTCTTGTCCATGGTGACCTTCCGTGTGACATTTCCATGGTTCTCATTATTGGTAATTGTACAGGCTCACACGGCACGGCATTGTTCCCAGTCTTCTCTAACTGACTGTGGTTTGTGTTATCATACCTTCATAATATACAGATAACATACACAATCACTATGGGTTACATGAATAATAAATAGGCTAGAAGAATGAATTATGCATGGTGTGTTTAGTTAGGGTCTCGTGTGCTGTGTTGAAAGCAAAATTATATTAACTGTATTTACACAGTATACAATGGGAGACAGATGTATATTAAAATATACAATGTTGTATCGACAATCTCAGTGTGACTCATTTCATTGATCCCTTTCATTGTGATTGTAATTCATTTTTTCATCCGTTACTCTGGAAGTTCCACCCATTGAAAAAAGTGAAATGTTGTATTCATGATGATGATGATCAACGTATACATATACAATGGCGTTTGTTGTTTCAGAGTTAAAAAAAATATATCACGACCAGCACACACACACACACACACACACACACACACACACATTTATGAACCAGTGACGGGATATCAAACATTTACATACTATCAAGTTTATATTACATTCCCCTTTTTTCACAAATCTCTGACTTTTACGACAAACGTCAAATGTAACAGCAAAAATTCCATAAAAGTCGCCAATGGTAATGGTTGGTGCGTTGAACTGCACAAGCACCATTTTCCTCCGATATAACTGTTAGTGGCAACCATTTCCCAAACTCTCACCACCACCTCCCCTTCCCCTCTCCCCTGATGCATATTTCACATAACATTCTATGGGACGTACAGAACTGAACACACTCATTTCTATCTTTAAAGTTAAATTCTAGTTGGTATTTTGTACAGCCGTGATCAACAGTTCTTACCTATATATATTTGAAAATATCAATCAACACACACACATACACAGGAGGGGGGGGGGGGGTAAAGTGGTGTGTGTGTGTGTGTGTGTAGTGGTAATAAAACAGACACCAGTAAACGTATCGGTTCAAATGGCTGAAGTATTTATTCCATTGGTTCACATTTTTATCTAGAAGTGAAGAAGACTTAAAGGTTACAGGCCGCCAATGAATGGTTGTCAATGGGACAGTGTGAAGCACACACTAGACTCACTAGAGTGTGACTAGACAGTGTGAAGCACACACTAGAGTCTAGACTGTATGAAACACAACTATAGCACACATCACAAAGATGATGATTGGCCCAGAGACCTCTCCACCCATATGAGACCCGAGTCAGCTTCGGCTATGGCTCACACAGCCCAGTACTGTACCACAGAAACTGCAGCCGCGCACTCTACCACTGTGCTAACAGGTGGCTGTAGTTATATTCCTCACCTCTCCGTAGATAAGAAATGCATTATAATATAATCTCTACTACAGCAATGACAACGAATCACACACACACACACTAGTATTCTACTAAGCAAATTTGAGAGCCACGAATGAAGGTACACATTTTCTCTCTTTATTGTCCTTTTTTCTTAGGTAGGGTTAGGTTAGGTTAGGTTTGGTTACTGATGGAAAACGTATCATTCCGATATCACTAAGGTTAACGGTAACAACCTGAAGCTGGAGTTGATTGGTTGATTAATATTAGGCGCCACAACAAGATCCTTAATTAACCAATCAGATGCACCGACCTGAATATCACGTGTAAACATTCAATAGTTATCCTTCAGCAACAGAAAAAACATTACTAGTGAATTTTTCGCCTCAGTTTCTATTTTGCCTCATGTGCCGCCGATACAACCCGTACCACACCAACCTAACCCAATTTAACCTGTCCGGACTGACACTGGCTCTCCTGGGAATAAAATTTAACTAAGGGTCACACCTGGTATATTCCCAATCTTTTTTTTTTTTTTTTTTTCGAGAGTAAAATTTTTCGAAAAGGGAACAGCTGCCGAGAGTTAATATTACCGAAACTAAAATGTAGCGATAACTTAACATTGACGAAAGTGGATATCATCGACAAGCCATCATATGCAAGAAAATCCGTCCGTGGTGTTGACGATGGTGTGGTTTCGGTACTATGACTCTGTTGTTTGTCTATGGAGTCATCTTACCGGTATACCACGTCATCGTAAATACCATTGATGTTCTTGCATATACGCTACCTACTGTACAGCTCTAAATGTTGCGGTGACTTATTATTTCCTAAAGTGAATAAATGTTATTGAAAACTGAATGTTGCTATAACTAATCATCGACCAAAGTGATTATTGTTGTAAGTAAGAGGGAGGGGTGGTGGTGGTATGGTGGTAAGGTAGGAGGGGTGGGGTACATATGGAGGTATAAGGAAGGAGGGAGAGGATATGGCAGTAAGGTAGGAGGGAAGGGATATATATGGAGGTAAGACAGGGGGGAAGGCTGTATATATGGAGGTAAGATAGGGGAGGGAGGGGGTGTGTATGTACGTATATATATATATATATATATATATATATATATATATATATATATATATATATATATATATATATATAGAGAGAGAGAGAGAGAGAGAGAGAGAGAGAGAGAGAGAGAGAGAGAGAGAGAACCACAATGACACAATCAAAGTAATATACCTACGGTAGTTCGACAAAAGGCGAAGGAAGATGAAGATTAGGAGAAGGAGGTAGAATGAAAATGGAATGATAAATAAGAGAAGCAGGATCAATAATAATGTATACAAAGAAGGAAGACACGGAGAGGAAAAAAACAGGCAGCCACTATAAACATGAACCATCCGGCCAATGTCCTTTCTGCTCCTTCTCTCTCTCCCCCGGAAAAAAGAAAAAAACTCACCCACACAGAAAAACCTTGCACCACTACCAGTATCCCTCTAAGCTCCAAGCATCGTAGAGGAAAAGGCACGAACCACAAGCTACCCCCACCACCAGCACACAATATGCAAGAAACAACAGTCACTCACAGCAATGGTTATGGGACCCTGTGATGTAGCCTAGTCAGAAAATTGGAGGCAAATGAGTTCTTTAAATATTGCCATGAAACACCACCTGTATATGGAAGGAGCGCTCCGTGTTTCGTGGCATAATCAGGAGGAATCAGAAGCCTCCTATTCTCATACACAATCACAGGGTCCTTAAGCTCCCTCACCCCCTCTTTGCTTCTTCTTTCTCCATTTGCTTTTTAGTCTCCACTTCCATAACTCGTAATTAAAAACCAGCTGACGAATTTTACTAATTACTAAGACTACCGCTTAATGATATTATTTTCTTGACGGAGGGAATAATTATTGGTGCCCATAAACTTAAATGTATTTCAATTAATGTATTTTAATTATCAATAGAGAACAGTATTCATTCCTTCTCAAATGTGATTAATGTTATCGTTAATCGAGTCACAGGAAAAAAATAACACAATCCAAGAGTTTAAACAAAAAATCTAAATATGTGGGGAAAATCCTGGGTTCTGGAGAGTCAAGATTGCTGCAGGATTTGGGTAGAAGCACCGCCAGTAAAAAAAAAAAAAAAAAAATAGACCCATCCTGCGCAGTGCTCTTTCTCCCCTTCCATCCTTCCTTCCTTTCTTGTCCCCTTGCCAAAAGAACCTTAAGGATGTGAGGAGGTCTTAGGTCCCGGAGAGCCAAGTTTCGTACAACATCCAACGTAATTTCCTATACAACCCAGTCTCCCTAGGCTATACCGCAGTTCCTATTTTCTTAATGTTCGTGTATATATTCTGGTAATGTGGGAAAGTCCTGCCTGCATCCGGGACTAGAAAGTTTTCGTACAACGACGACGACGACGACGACTGGCAGGAAAATGTGAACTGTATGTTTGTCTTCATAACGGGACGGTAAGGTGGGTATGCTAACCTCGATAATATAAACATTAGCGGCGGTGACCTTACAGTGCAAAAACATGACGGAACTAAATCCATGGCGAGGAAGAATAAAAAATAGCAAGTAAAAAGGAGGGTACAGAAATAAAGAGGGTAAGAGAAAAGAAGGGGTAGACAAGAGAGGAAGAGTAAACAGTGCAAAACAAAAGGAAAGCAAAGAGGGAAAATACATGAGGAAGAGTAAAGATGAGAGGAGAAATAAATAGAAGACGACTAGAAGAAGAGTAAATAGAAAATGACAAGATGAAGAGTAAAGAGAGCAAAACAAGAGGAAAACTAAAGAGAGCAAGACAAGATGAAGAGTAAAGAGAGCAAGACAAGAGGAAGAGTAAAGAGAGCAAGACAAGATGAAGAGTAAAGAGAGCAAGACAAGATGAAGAGTAAAGAGAACAAAACAAGATGAAGAGTAAATAGAACAAGACAAGATGAAGAGTAAAGAGAGTAAGGCAAGAGGAAAACTAAAGAGAGCAAGACAAGAGGAAAAGTAAATAGAACAAGACAAGATGAAGAGTAAAGAGAGCAAGTCAAGAGGAAGAGTAAAGAGAGTAAGACAAGATGAAGAATAAAGAGAGCAAGACAAGAGGAAGAGTAAAGAGAGCAAGACAATATGAAGAGTAATGAGGAAGGTAACCGGAGACAGCCAGGACCTACACCATGAGAGAGCTAACCAAGGCAATTAGAGAAGCGACAAACAAGGTGATTAATAAACGAGTGTGTGTGTGTGTGTGTGTGTGTGTGTGTGTTGTTGACTCTTTTATGTTGTCCCACTCACCACCACCAAAACCACCATTATTACTATTATTATTATTTTTATCATCACCACTATTAGCCTACAGCCCAGTGGTGTAGTGGTTAGCGCGCTCCACCCGACTCGGGTTCGAATCCCCGGTCGGGTGGAGACAATTTGGGATTGTTTCCTTAAATGTGTAACCCCTGTTCACCCAAGATCTACCTATAAATGCCTGCTATCTATATATATATATATAAAAAAAATATTAGCCAACTATTATTGTTATTATTATCATCAGCACTATTATAATTATTATCATCAGCACTATTATTATTTTTGTTTATCGTCACCACTATTATTATGGTTATTTTTATCACCACCACTATTAGCCAACTATTAGTACGGTATTATTATTATCATCACCACTATTACAATTTTTATTATTATTATTATTATTATTTTCATAACCACTATTACTATAGTATTATCATTATTGCCATCACCACCACATTATCATCATTATTTCCACCACCACTATTACTATTATTATTATTACCATCACTGTTACCACTACTAGTACCGTCACCACCACTGTTACCACCACTATTACTACCTTCACCACCACTAATGCTCTCACCCACGTATCAAAATTAATGTACCCTAATGTACCAAAAGTATAATTATTACCCCTTTTAGCAAGCTCTCCACCCCACCACCACCAAACACCACCCCATCCCTTTCCTCAACTCTGAATACATTTCCTACGGTACTACTTACTTGCTTCCTTTGCAGTCGTATATGAACTGTGTTATTATTATTATTGAAGGAAGGACTCCAACTTTGCCGAGCCTAGTGCAGTAAAAATATTCGGTGATATTAAATTACATCTCGAGCTGCACGGCCACCCGAGTTGAGGGAGACAGGAAGTGCTGGGGAATATATTACACGCAAGATGGGGCGAGAGGAAGGGAGGAAGGGGTAGAGGAGGGAGGAAGGGAGGGTAGGGGAGAGGAGGGAGGAAGGGAGGGCAGGGGAGAGGAGGGAGGAAGGGAGGGGAAGAAGAGGGAGGGAGGGAAAGAGGATGAAGGAAGGGGGGGGGAAGAGGGAGGGAGGAAGGGAGGGGAGGGCAAGAGTAGGGAGGGGGGGGAGAAAGGAAGGGGAAGAGTAGGGGGGGAGGAAGGAAGGGGAAGAGTAGGGAGGGAGGAAGGGAGGGGAAGAGTAGGGAGGGAGGAAGGGAGGGGAGAGAATGGGATGAGAGTGGAGGGAAAAGAATGAGAAAGGTAAGAAGAGAGGGAAGGAGGTGGGAAGAGAGGAGATGGGATGAGAGTGGAGAGAAAAGTATGAGAAGGGTGAGAAAGGTAAGAAGAGAGGGAAGGAGGTGGGAAGGGATGGACAAGAGAGGGAAAATGAAGGATGATAGGACGCTAATAAAAGAATGGAAGGGGAAGGGAGACAAAACAAAGAAGATGAAAGAAAAAAAAATGGGCCAGACGAGAGAAGGAAACACAAGGAAATAGAAAGACTGGAGAGCAAGAAATAACATACAAAGCAAGAGAGAATGGAAAGTAGTGGGAAGGGAGAATAGGAAGAAAAGAAGAAATGAGCTGGTGGTCGGGGAAAAATTAGGAGAGAGGAAGGGGATGGTGTTAAAATTACTGGTAATGGAATATCGGCGAGAAATATTAACAATCAACGGGGTGGGAGGGGAGGGGAGAGGAGGGGAGGGGAGGGATAAATATTGGTTTGATGGATGGCAGGGAAAGGGAGGAGGAAAAGGTGGTGGTGATATTGGTAAGGGGAGTGATCAGGGGGAAAGAGATAGGGACAGACAGCCACACAAAGATAGATTGACAGATGAAGAGTGCATGGTGGATGATAAGAAAATGCGTGAATGTAGGATAGAAGAGAAATAACCAGAGTAGGATGGGATACAGTGTGATAACGGAGGGAAAGAGGGACAGACAGATGAAGAGTGCATGGTGGACGATAAGAAAATGCGTGAATGTAGGATAGAAGAGTAATAACCAGAGTAGGATGGGAGACAGTGTGATAACGGAGGGAAAGAGGGACAGACAGCGTGGGAACTGAGAGACGAGGATAGAAGTGACTGATCGAGGTGGAGGGGAAGAAAAAAGAAGTGATTGGAAAAGTTATATATGAAACATTAGAAGCGTAACCGATGATAAACCGTGACAGTGAGGGAAAAAATTGTGTAACTAGCAACTGAAATAATGGCCTATTAAACGATCCAATGTTATTCATGTTTTGAGAATCACGTGGTATCGAATGCTTACGAGCGTATGACTATTGTTATTTTCCATTGTTTGGTGAATATAGTCTCATTATGATAAAGTATATGAAGGCCTGCAATATAATGCCGGAAGACAAAGAACAAATTAATATATAAAGTAAAAAGAAAGGAGAAAAGAGGAAGGAACGAAGAAAGTATGGATGGGAAGGAACGGGAGATAAAGGAAAAACGGACTGAAGGAAGGAAGGAAGGAAGGCAGAACGTGTATCTCTCTCCAGGGTCCCGTCATGCAAGATTATGCATCCGTGTTAGTGGCTGGTGGGCGTGCATGAAACAACCCTCTATGAATACCTAATGCTCCAGTCTACAATATTGGTATTGGTAAGAGACACAACTTGTGTGTGTCTTGTCCCCATTCACCTACTCGTAACCTTATACTGATCTCGTAAATATGCTGACCAACATAAGGAGTAATAACTTGGTCACATATTTATAATGTTAAGTTCTATGGTATAGTTAGTTAGACACGTAAATTAGTGGTAAAGCTCAGGTGGAAGATATTCAGCTCCTCCTAGTTCCAAGTTCCTTTGTACCCAGCAGGAAATAATAATAATAATAATTATATACTGTATCATCATGGGGTAGAAGACATAATTAAGATGGCAAAGGTATATAGGTACAGCCACAATCAAATATCCACCAACAATTTCCTTCCATCGTAGTAAATATTTTGGTAATAAAGAACAACACGTGTATGATTTTGCAGCACCTCATAATAATAATTGAAAGGGTTAAGTTGACATAAGGTGTTGTATGATTATATTTGCCTGATAGAAGGAAAGTGTCTGTGGTTATTTGATTGTGTCTGTACCGAACAAAACTTATATACTGGTTACTCAAGTGGGTGATTATTATATATGAGTGTGTGTTACATGCATTAACCTAAGCCAGTGTGTTCCACTTCTCAACCCCCTATTGTATGCATTTAATATTGTGTCCCCATCTTTCAGTTCATTCATGAGTGGCAAACAAAAAACTGAGTGATCAATGTGAAATATACTTTACCATGTGGAAGGTATCAAGCCAGACGGGTAGTAGTAATGTATTCCGGTACTATGTTTGTATGTCAACGCTTCCAGATCTCGACCCTGTACCCAGATCACCTGTTTCGAAATGCGTCAAGACAAATGAACTGCAATATTACAGAGAGAGCCGAGGATAGGAATGTGTGCATGTGTGAGAACCAGAGATGTATGGCTGTGATGTGACCCAGTGATTAGGTCTGATGGAGCCACGCGCACGGGGATGGGAGTACCAGACAATTTTGCCATTAATTTATTCTATGATATTCTAAGAAGACACATGTGTACATATATTTACACAATATAACAAATGTTGTATCTGAACTGAAATCTATACATATATTTTGTGTGCTTGTACATCCTCTTTAATGGCCAATTTCGCACGGATGCCAACCAATACAGGGAGAGAGAGAGAGAGAGAGAGAGAGAGAGAGAGAGAGAGAGAGAGAGAGAGAGAGAGAGAGAGAGAGAGAGAGATTAAGCCTGACTCGTGTAAGTAAAGAGGAAGAAGATCAAAGAAATGGAAGGCATATGACAGAAATAGCGTGTTGGAGTTGGAGTGAGATCACAACTGACGAATGAGGGGAGAGAGGGAGATTGACGACACGAATGAGGAGGGAGCAAAAATGAGAGAGATGGTGTCTTAAGAAGGTTGACTGACAGCAGAGTGAGGTGAGAGAGAGAAAGCTTGTGTACAAAGCTAATGGATGAGAAGGCATGATAAGGAGAGAGGGGGGAGCGCTCTATACACTGAGAACAAGAGGGTATTTGCTTAGAAGTAGGTGAGTGAGGTATAAAACAAAGAGGAAGGAAAGGTAAAGAGTAGGAAGAACAAATGTGGGGAGTGAAAATGAGAAGATACGAGCCTAAATTAGGAAGAGAAATATAGAGATGTGAAAAGAAAAGAGGTGGAGGGAAAAGATGGACAGTAGAAAAGAACAGCAGTAGAAAATGAGAAAGGAATCGGTGGATTTTCGCATGGATTAAGAAAATAATGGAGTATTGGCAATGCACCTTTTGATTCACAATACATTACAGTGTTGGTAAATCTGGAGCAACTGATTCCTCCATATCGCTTAATAATACAGCAGAGGAAGATAAAAGAAACCAAGTAAAAACAACAAGAAAAGCTACAAACACTGATACCAAAAATAACGCAAAAGCAGGAAACAAATAGGAAATGAAAATATATACGACCATGAGCAATACAGGAATAAGATTTACCGTATATATAACATTGCTGGACGTTCAAATAGTTTATACTTTATACGTCAGTCAATAATAAAAATCAGCAAAAACACCGATAATAAAAAATAAAACAATGTGACGACTATACACCTATAAGTATGATTTTGAAAGACGTCGAACGAAGAATAATATTTGTCTCGATGGGCGGGCGAGGAGACTCTTGTGATCTCGGTGTATGTGTGTGTGTGTGTGTGTGTGTGTGTGTGTGTGTGTGTGTGTGTGTGTGTGTGTGTGTGTGTGTAGGTAGGTAGGTAGAGAGAGAGAGAGAGAGAGAGAGAGAGAGAGAGAGAGAGAGAGAGAGAAACTTGACTATTTTACTATCAAAATTTAACTACTTCCAATAGACATGAACCTAAAATTGCTCACTAAAATTGCCTTGACACACGAAAACAGCGACTTTAAGTATAATAATAATAAAAACAAAATAAAAAAATAAAGACGTCCTGATCCTCCACCACACTGGAAGTTGCAAAAGAGACTGCAAGATCGTCCAGGTCGGAAATTGAAGATTATCAGTTCGGAAAAGTATATAGAAAAAGAAATTAAGTTTTAATTGTAGTCAAGTTTAAATATAAGGAGTTGGGAGTGTGCATAAGTTGATATGGCTTAGCATCTGCATGGTACACACACACACACACACACACACACACAATAAGCTGAGTCCTATATTAGACAACCGAGATACATTACCGTTTTAAATTTAGCTTTCTGAAATTACCTAAAGTTTCGTATCATTATTCGAGGCTAATTCATTCGACGGTGTTACGTGACTATTGGGCGTGACTGTACTGTACTGTACGCTATAGTATCATACACGAAAGAAATGTAATCCACAGTTTATTAGAATTACACATTTTGTAGCTGGAACCAGGGACGGGAACCTTTTCTGATCTTTTACATGAATAACCCCCCTACAAAAATTGCTTTAATATTTATAGAGAGCGCCACAACTGGCCGTGGTGGAAAATGGAAATTACGTATATGAAGGCAATGAATAAAAATAATTCTTTAAAAGCAATACAGATGGAAGCCGTGATATGACCACCGTGTTCAACCAGTGTATACTCACCAGCAAAAGTTGTATCCTCTCCTGATCATCAATAACTAGTACAGTAAATACGGTATATTATGTCATTCGTGTCAGGCTAAAGTGAAATATAGTTGTCATCATTACATAATACAACCGTACGGAAATATATTCTAGTACATATTTGAATGCCACAGTTTTATATGGACATTGTTATGTTGCTGGGATCTGAAGGTATGATTTTAAGGGGATAATTCGCTTTTGGTACATTGGAGTGCCTTGATTCCTCCAAAGCATGCCAAGAAGCAGGACCAGAAGAGCAAATATAATGGTGTTCTGTTGCTTGGAATAGTTTGGAGGATTCAGTTGCTCCAGATTTACCAACACAAACTTTCCCCCATAAGAACACCTCACATTAGATATCTTCCATGTCAATGTTTTGTATAATATCAGCAGGGGTGGCCGAACTTTTCCTCGTGCCTGTATTACCAACCCAACCCACTCTGTGTAATTCACCCAATAAAAATGATTGTCCCATATACGTTTGCAGAGAAAAATACAGTTTCAACTAAACAATTAACAGAATTGGAAGGTATTTATTCAGTCAGCATTTATAAAGTGCGTGTGCGTACGTTCCAAATTCAGCGTTACATAGTGGCATGCAAACAATACTGTAGTTTAGCAAATGACAAAATAACAAAGGCAATGGCAGAAGGATGACTGATTTGGAATAACTGGTAGAGATTTTGTTACTATGTCGTTATCACCAATAATACAAAATGGCATCCCTGGTTAGTAATACTTTTTACTTGGCAAGGACTGAAATACACTTAAGGAGACGTGTTAATCCTTCAAGAACGCCTCAAGCACCCCCCACCCCCCCTATCCATATCTCTCTCTCTCTCTCTCTCTCTCTCTCTCTCTCTCTCTCTCTCTCTCTCTCTCTCTCTCTCTCTCTCTCTCTCTCAACCCCAGAAAATCCCCAGCAACGCAATCTCTTCGTTCCGATCCAATCACTCCCTGTTCACCTCGTGCCGCCTCTGCCAACCCAACCCATCAAAGGTGTTCATTGAAGGGAAAAGTATCTGGGAAACCACAGGCTAAGTGGCGAACCCTTCTCTCCATATCTCTCTCCCTTTCATCCTAACCTTCTTTACTTTTCTACTTTTACACACAGTTTTTCTCTTTAATGAGTTGGCCTATAATTACTTGCCCGAGTATATTTTTTCAACATTCCTGATTTGTTGCTTACGTTTTATACCTCTTGTTCTCTCTTTTAGTTATGAATAAGTAGATATAAATTAAAGAAGAATCTACTATGTAAGGGAAAAGGATAGCGAGAGAGGTAAAAGATAAGAATGTTACTAGTTATTTGAAAAGATTCAACAAAACAATAATATTTCTGCTCTACTATATGACAGTTTTGGAGAGAGAGAGAGAGAGAGAGAGAGAGAGAGAGAGAGAGAGAGAGAGAGAGAGAGAGAGAGAGAGAGAGAGAGAGAGAGAGAGAGAATGAGAGAATGAGAGAATGAGAGAATGAGAGAGAATGAGAGAGAGAGAGAGAGAGAGAGAGAGAGAGAGAGAGAGAGAGAGAGAGAGAGAGAGTGTGTGTGTGTGTGTGTGTGTGTGTGTGTGTGTGTGTGTGTGTAGGGTATCTTGTATTGACCACCTCCCACCGTCTTGAAACAGCTCAACAAATACATTCCCCAGCCCCTTGGAACCCTGGCAACACAACCTCATACAGACGTGGCCACAGAAAAGTTAGTGCTCTGATGAACTTGTTCGACTTCTCTGCACGACTCTAAAAGGAAAAACAAAAAATGTCTGAAGACACAAAATAACAATGAAGTGTTTTGCTCTACCACCAGGACTCCAGGAGCAGAAACAAAAACAGTAATCGGGACAGGGAAGCTACAAAAAAAAAAAATTCTACTGAAACACGGTGTAGCCTTTTAATTAATTAAGAAGCACTAATTTATGCCAAACTACCGTACTGCATTAGTTTGGGTTCAGGCAGTGTGAGCCTTGGGTGGGTCGAGCCTTGTGAATGAGTGAACTAAAGTTTATAGGTGGAGGATACAAAGTTTGTGAGACGTGACTGGATTAGACTGGTAGAGAATCTTGCTGTCCAAGTTAGCTGCCAACATCATAATTATGTTACAATTGATCCAAATGCAAAAGGAGGAATGCATTATCCAATTATTATTTTTTAAAGACAAAAAAGGTTATAATTTCGAAATACTTTAGTGAATTTTCCATTGTGACAAATGAGGAACATTGAGGTGGTAAAGAAACACTGAAGCTAAAGTTGGAGTTTATTGTTTACAAAAAGCTGCCGAAAAAAAAACACTAACAACACTACCTAAGCATTTTGAATTCAGAACTCCAACGCACCATTACCATACCAGGACATTCCCAGGTATAAAGTTTAGTCTCCCTGGACACGCAGCTCCCTCCGCTCCTCTCCCAGACGTATATACGGCTTTCCCCCCCTCCCCTTTAGGACATCGTTTTCCTCCTCCCACCCCACAGTCACACAGCTCTCTCACTCCCCCAACAGTTTCCCCCTCAGGAATATGCAGTATCACCTCCCAAACACCACACTGCTCATCCGCACTCCCTTCACTTTTTCCCCGAAGCACAGTTTTCCTCCCTTCAGAGACTTACTCCCTCTTTTAAATACATAGCACCCAACCATCCCCATCTCCACATCCCATGCAGAAAACCTGTTCGGTGTCACCTCACAAAATCATAAAATCTGTCTCCTCCTCCCCTACCCCAAAATAATAATACTGTAGTTCTCTTGTGTGGCGTCGGTAGGGAGAAAGCAGAGAGAATATTTATATCCTCTAATAACACAAAAACGTAAAGTGCCTAGGTGGACTGTTTTGAGGTTACATAATGGGGTGAGTAGATGATTGCTTGGGTGAGTTGCTCGACTGACGGAATACTTAGATGGTGAGTGAATTGTTGATTTGAGTAGATGTTTGGCTGAGAGTGATTGGTTGCTTGACTGGTTGGTTAGTTGGATGATTGGTGGTTGAGGAAATGAGTGGTTTATTCGAATGTATGGATGGTAAGTTGGTGGTTGGGTCGCAGGATGAGGGAAATCAAGGAATGGTTGAGTGTATGATCGGTTTAGTTGGCTGGTTAGTTTCTCTGTTGGGTTGTTAGTTGCATTGGCAAGAGAGAATGGTTGTGCAGATTGCAAGTAGATTGAAATGGCTTGGAGAAGGGGACCCATATCTATATAGTCCGACTGTGTGGCTGATTGCTTGTATAGGCTGGAGGCGGGTTAGGCGAGGCTCTGCCACACTGGAACAGCTAACTGGTTTCTGTGGTTGGCGGGGAGAATGAGTGAAGGCAAAAAGTCAAAGACTAAAGGAAATGTTGAATCGCTGGTTTAGCTGGAAGACTGGATGATTTGTTTGGCTGAAGGAATTCCTCCTGGTTTGAATGGAAGACTGGAGAACTGGTTAGGCGGATAGTTCACCGTCTGACTGGCTTGCTGGATAACTGTATGATTGTTGGCTCAATTGAACGAATTGATAACTGGGTGTGGGGTCGGGTTATCTTGGCAGTGAGTTAGATAGCTCTCTAATTGACCTATGTGAGTGAAATAGGTATGGGCTAGGAATAAACTGGAGTAAGATTAGGCTTCATCTACACGATAGAGCAGTACCCGACGAGCTAATTTCTCTCATTTTTTTAGCAGTGTTACAAGATGAATTAGTTGCTGGCAGTCTCCACACTATCGTGCCCACCACCCAACAATGGTTATTGAAAAGGAAAAAGTTGGGAAGTCATGGGACCAGACTACGTGAACAGCAAGAGGGAATAAGAAAGATGTCACCAAATACCTGAGAATGAATCCAAATACTTTCCATACATAATCAAGCACTCGTGTAATTAAAAACAGTAGCTCCTTGATGCCACACGTAACTATGTTGAATGGTGTGTCTGGCAGCGGCGTCACTCCACAGACCGCGAGCTCTCTCAAATGCCTAATAGTGGCAACGCGTATCGGCGTTCGAAACCCTCCGATGCTAGCAAGTCTAGGAGGTGGGGCGCTCTGTGATCCACAACAAAGATGGCCCCCAAACAAACCTCTATACTGCGATTTACGTGTGTGTTCTGGGTTTTAGAAGGCTGGTGGAATTTCTTGCTTTCGTTGGACCGAGAACGTTGCTAGAGGAGAATCCAGTCTTCCTCTTCCTACCTGCCTCATAGATTCTCTCTCTCTCTCTCTCTGTCTCCTCTCTATTTCCTCTTCTACTGTCCGTGCTATCGTTATCGATTAGGCTAGTATTATAACCGGTACCTTTCATTTTCCACTTTCTTTTGTTTTTTTATTTCTTCCATCTCTTTTTTCCGCTTAAACGCTACCCATTTCAACTCATACATTACTTAAATATCAACAAAGCAGAAGCAGGAGGTTGTATGTGACGAAAAGGGTATTACAGATATTCATAGTAGCGCAGTACAGAAGAAGAAAAAAGAGGAGGAGGAGGAAAAGTAGTAGTAATAGTAGTAGTAGTAAAGGTAATATCTAGCATCTGTATAATTATGGTAGCCGTGGTATAGACACGTCATTATTATACAACAGTTACAGTACACGTCATTCAACAGACAACAGCATAGGATACGACAGTAATGGCCTACTAAGCCTACACGGATTGTGGGGAGGAGATTCTTCACTTGATCTGTTAATATATCAGTGCTTAAACTCTGGACGATAGCGTACCGTAATTTCCTTCTGACTACGAAAAACATTTATATATTCTGTTGATACTCACAGAAATAATATGCAAATATCGTTAGCCGTTTTTCTTTGGGTTACAGATTGTTCTTCAAGATACAAAAAAGTGCATGTGGCGTAAACGCACTTCAGCTCAAGGTATTAACGACACTTGATTAAGTTAGGTTATATTAGAGTGGATTTGGGTACACAGTAAAGCCGAGCTGACTGGCTGGCGGAGGACGAAGTCAGTATGATTAGTGGCATAATTACACAAGTTCTAGACACAGCTTACTACTGTAGTTACTGTGTACTTCTACCATCTTATTATTCTTTCTCTGTGCATCCCTTCTCTTGCCAACAAAACAACTAAATGACGTCTATCTACATATGAAGTCTGCTAACTTCCATAGAATCTAGACCTTTTACTTGAACATCGTACGCAAATACAGTAATGGGTGCAAGTATGCAAATGAATAGTATGGTAACTCCATAGACACTACCCTATACCGGGTACTTGGAGCTATCATACCGATACATTACTCTCTGGCTCCCTGTCTCCTTTCTCTCTGTATCTCTTCCTTCGTCCTCATGCCAATTATATCATGTCCACCGACTAAAATCACACCTTTAACCTCTATACTTTACCCTCCGTCTTAGTGTCTACTTTGTTTTCGGCATCTTTTCCCACGTCTCCTAGCCAGCTGTATGTTATCTTTCCAACCTAGCAAAGTTGCCTCCAACCCCTGCCCCCTGCCATCACCAGCTGCCGCTAATGGTCGTTGTGTGAACCAGTCTGCTGCCCAGCCTCCAAACTCTGAGGGTGTACACGACGCGCCTTTGATGAAATGAGAGACTGAAGGCGTACTGTGTAGGCAGCTGAAGTTTAGTAACACTGGGAAAGCTGAAGAGAGGAAAAGGCTTTGGCGCCAAAAACCCTAAAAGTATTGCCCGATGGATAATCACTTCACTGAATATAACAAATCTTGGTTCAAATCTCCCTACTTCATTGACGCGTGATGCTGGGAGGTTTGGTTTGTGGCTTGTCCAATGGGGGCAAGAAAGGCAGTGGCCAAGTGGGTCTATCTTTGTTGCCTTTTAATCTCGTTTCTCAGATATAGGATAAGATGAAGATGAAAACTAAGCTGAAACAGCTTGGCAACAAGGTGGTTCAGGTTTGTTCAGCGTTGTACACTCGCATGCGATCCACAATCTCTAGCCTACCTGAGTCGAAGCAGGCATATCTGGACGACAGCCCACTTACAAAAAGCTTCTACCAGGTCAAGATGTGTGTGGAATCGTGATGGTTTGGGTGGGCTGTCGTCCAGATATGCTTGCTTCAGATCTCGAGCTTCTACTCAGGTGGGTTAAATGATTGTGGATCGCGAGTGTACACACTCCAGTGGTAGAGACCACCTGTGTAGTCGAAAACGCTTCATTGAACCTCCCTGTCAATTCTGGTGGCGAACCCTAGAGCGTGGAACCTTTTACTGTAATACTGATATATTTATATACCTTGGAACATTATTTCTACTGTCTAACCCTCCATTCTAGTATAACTGCAGTCATGTATATTATCAAACATTAATGCGTTAGAAGTTACAAGAATAGTATTAGATCTAACGATAAAATCTTCTAACAATTCGCCATATTACAAAAATATCTTTGCAAGGAGAAGCTACAAACACAAGACACCAGACACCTTGCCAAACAAAAAGCCAAAGTGAAGAGAGTACGAGAAAACTCGTATTGAAAAGGTACTATAGAAGTCAAAGATAATAAGAGATCAAATGAGCCATGTTGTTACCAAGCGCGGTTTACCTTCTGTACATCCATCAGCTGAATAAATAGAGAACACGACTAAAGCTTAAGGTAATAAGAAAATCAAGATCAGATCGAAATTCAAGGGGGAGAAGTCCTTCAACTACAGAGGATATAATATAGTACACTGTTGTTGTTGGTAAATCTGCAGCAACTAATTCTCCAAACTATTCCAAGTAACAAGATACCATTAGAGTTATTCATTGGTTCTGTTTCCTGACATACATTGGAGGAATCAAGGCGTTCCCATGTCCAAAAAGTGTATTAACCTCTTACGAGATGGGAGGGAGCGGCCAGGGAGTGGTGTGCTGATATCCCGCTAGATGGCACCACCTCCCGACCATTTTACCACGTTACTTTACAATTCGGCAAACCTTATATTTTCACCTAAAGACTATCTAATATTCTGTTCTAAGACACTACTTGTATTACAAAACATACTGGCTATTTTTTCTTCATATTAAAAACTAGATATAAGCAAGGATTAATGCCAAAATCACCCAGAAATTGCTTCATCACACCTGACCTAGTTTTAAAGTACTGTAAGTTATATGGATTATTTCTATATATAAAAAATAAAATAATAATAAAATGCATACCAATAACTTGATAGTAATTCGTCCATCTCGTGCTACATAGAACTAAACACTTGCGTTTAGTATATTAGAGAGGGAAGCTTCCCTAGCCAAGCCTAATATAAACTAATTCATAAGACATTATCACACTTCCTAAGGCTCCCCTACTCCCTCGCCACTCTCCTCAACTTACACGCAACCCTTCAAAGTCTCTCAAAATTTTGTTATACTTTCCACATTATTCATAATTATTCAAGGCTTGCCAGAAGTTTTCCCTTCTGGAGAGGCCATTGTCCAGACGACAAAATTAGGATAAAACACTCCCCTGAACACCAATTAACTTTACAATATACCGTATAGTAATGTTAATAATACTAGGTAGGCTATAGTATATTATCGCTACGTATCATTTACTACCATTGTACCACTGTAAAAAAAAAAAAAAACTGCATCACAGCAAGATCATATAGTTACGCTTACTTGAGCAATCCCTTTAAAATTTAAATGTCACTATATATTATATACTACTCACCTGCCACAAGCAGACTCACCGCGAAGCAAGTCTGAATCACAAGCCTCTTGAGTAGCCTCAGCTTCATGGTGGAAGGCAGTGCTCACTAGTTTCAAGTTATCCTTCAGTTATATACACCACTGACCATCAGTGCTTTAACCTCCTCCCCTTCACTCACCAACACCACGCTCCCCCGTCCATAGCCAGGCTACGTCCTAAACCTGCCCGGGATCTCGAGATGGCACTACCTTCCTCTCCTCAGCTCTGATCAACACTGCTCGTGGCTCTCACTCTCACTCCCTCGCCCTCGGCCTCACCCCTCCCTCCCCTGCTGCTCTCCATTCCTCTCTCGCTCTCTCTCTCTCTCTCACTGGCTCGCCTGTGCTGTAGTTTTCTCTCATGCTCTACCTCCTGAATTTTTCCCCTTCCTAATGAAATATTTGTTGTTCTCTACTTACAAACGACTTTCTCACCTTTTCATGCAATGTACTATACAGTCATTGATGTGTGTGTATTTTATCTAAATCCTTCGCTTATTAGTATTCCAGCTGTATTGCTGACATTGCAATTTTAATATTTTGGCTATCTGTGGTGAGTACAATAATTGTTTGCCGTTAGTCAGAGTAAAATGTTAAAGTCGCAAGTTCCGAAGCAGGGCTTTAATTACTCTTGTTTACCATTTGCAACATATATATGAGTTGCCAAATATTGGTTCCCTTAAAATTTTGTCAGATTTTTTTTTTTTTTTTATTCACAGTGGCAACGGGATAAGGTGAAAGGAATTTATAGGCCTTTTATTTTTTTTCCTTGATTTGTCCTCAGATAATGGTTGATGATCAGTATTTTCGTGCATGGGTCAACTCCACACCAACCGATCTACCATTAAGTAAGGAAAATTAGGTGGTTAAAATTATAAAGAAATCCCTTAAACTTGCAGCAACATGTACACTTTCCCTATAATTATCACTTTTCAACTTCTGATTCGTAGACATGACACAAAATCAATACAAAAGAAACTACACCAAAACTTGGCAACTCAGGCGAGTGATATTATAAGGTAATGATAATTATTGGTAATATAGTTATAATATGGTGTTCTATTTTGTTGCACAACGCTCAGTCTAGCTATGGTTCCGTGGTCATTAAAGGTGAGCAAATATATGGAGCAAAATTATTCATCACAATTTACCAGTGCGTTGCAGGTAGCCTACACGAGGTTTCCTAGTTTTAATGGGAATCCTACGTACACTATATCTCTCATCGCTGTACAGGTCACGAATTTAAGATCATCACGAAAATTCACAATTAATATATCTTGCGTTACATAGTAGTTTTTTTAACCCACTCGCCAGAGAACGAACAAAAAAAAAATAGTTAGGGGAGGGGAAAGAGGAACTGCAAAGATAAGAGGACCGGGAGCAGATAGGACAAAAGGAAAAGAGATGCCGAAATAAGGTAAGGAAAGACATGGATGAAAAGCCGGAAATCAGGAAGGATGAAGGGGAATGTGATGGGGGAAGAAAAGAAAGGCAAATCATGGATGAGAGGGATGAGAGAACGGGAAGCCAGAAGGATATGATGGGAGAAGCGATGGAAATAAATAGCAAGGAACTGCATGGAATGGGAGTTGGAAGGGACGCATAGACGCAATGCTCTATAATTCATATTGATGTCCCTCTCTCAGTTGAAGGATGGCGGGCTACAAAGATCGAGAGGAGAGTACGAGTCATGGCTCCAGGTGTTTGACGGTATCTGCTGGGTCCTTGAGAGAGAGAGAGAGAGAGAGAGAGAGAGAGAGAGAGAGAGAGAATAAATTAATATACGGTAAAGGTGAATGCGAGTATAATATTTTAGATACAAATAGTTAATAATGGGTGATTAAAATGAGCAACATTTAGACGCCAGTGATACTTCCCTCCAGCAAGAAAGTGTCAATCAGATAGCTGATCCAGAAGATATATGAAATGAGGAGGAAGAAGAAGACAGCTTAAAGCCTGGAAAACCCCGGAGAGAGAGAGAGAGAGAGAGAGAAAGAGAGGACGGACAGTTGAAGAGTGTGGCTTGGGTCCGATTAATGTTATTATTTTGAATAGTAAGTAGCTGCTTGAAGTAAATTTGAAGATCATGCACCTACTTACTGGAATGTTTATCAACTAACGAACAATGAGAAGCAATAAAACGTTTACATAAATCACCCCTATCCTATTTGGATGATTATTATTGTACCATCCAAACCATCCACGTCGGCGTGAGGACATGAAACATCATTTTCCAAAGCAATCCTCAGCATAATTTTCATACGGTATGTTAAGTAAGTCTCAAAGCCTCTGGTAAAGAGACTAAAAATGAATATCAGTAAATAAAATATACCCATAATACTCTTAGAACACTGTAGTGACAGGTAAATACATCAAACTGATGCTATGGGGACCCTATTGTAGATGATTAATCATTTCCCTTGTCTTAACTCTCCTCTCTGACGACCTACTCCCTTAATCTCTCTTCTATTTTTTTCTCCTCCAACTCCATCCACTTCACACACCTTCAAAATTCGCTTATAAGTAGTTTTTTTTTTTTTTGAGATTCGAGACTCCTGTTGCATCGGGGAGAAATATTTCAGGCTGATCTTTACACGCCAACCTTCCGTGCAACTTTGAACCGTATGCAACAACTGCAACATTTATGGTACGATGGCTCTGTTGTTTTTCTATGGAGTCATCGTACCAGTACCACACCATCGTATACACCATGAATGTTCTTGAGTATGGCCCTTTCTCCCATCAGCCCAAAATTTTTTAGATCTCTTCGACCAGTAATTAATATTGTGATGGGGTTAGAAGATTGGACTAGTACTGATCTTGCATATTACTTTTAGTTTCTAAAAAAAAAAAAAATGCCAGTATCACCGAATTTCACCTTTTTTTTTTATGGTAAACTGTTCTCAGACGAAATATCAAGTATTTTCAGCTACCTCTCACACTAATATTCTTCCCATTGTCTCCTTGCTTTTTAATCATCTCTTTTCTCTCTTTTATCATTCTTTCCGGAGCTTCCTTCATTCTTTAAAAGCTCTCTCCCTACCTTACAGTATTATCAATATATTGTCCTTTATTTTTTTCATGGATGAACACCACCCACAGCTAGACATATGGCGATTTTTTTCACTCATACTTTCCCTTCCTTCATTCTCCTACATATTTTAATTTTAATCCTGCAAATGATTTAGTCAGCAGTCCCCATCCTTATACGGTTTGTTTATTACTACTATACCTATGTTGTTCCTAAAGCATCTAACACATCACCTACCAAACAAATACTGTACACCAATTTCATACTCATTACATATTGCTAAATCTCACCCGTTGATGCACACAAACATTTACTGTAAATTCCCTGCCATTACCTCCCATTACTTAAATACCTTAAAAATGTCAAAATATAATGTGAATCTTACCTGAGGGTTTATTGCATATAGAGGGTCTTTCATCTATGATGAAAGAGAAAGAGAAATGGAATTCCGTACGAGATTGTAGAAAAATTTTACTTTCCTTATTAATACATTTCTCGTATATTAAAAAATAAACCTCCATAACCTCTTTGTTATAACAGAAATAAGGCATGTTGCTCAGTGACACTAAGGTTACAGACAAGTAGTACCCCACCCAAACTGATTTATGTGGAATGATGTGGTGATGACTTATTGAGGATAAAAAAGAACCCCCTGGGCCTGGAAGACCCTGTAAGTACAGTATGAGGAGGGAGGTGATAGAGAGGGGAAACAATAAGCACAAAGGAAATAGAAGGAAAAGAGTGACAAAGTGGCTGTGGCCTAAGGGGCACCAAAACCCTTAAAGTACTGCCCACATCACCACAGGCAATATCCCCACAAAGGGTATTTGGTGATGAATGTCGGTCTCCAACCAAGGAAGATGAGAACTGAATATAAGAGGAAAGATCACACTAAGCCTTAAGACTCTGTAGGACTAAGAAAATGGAGAAAGAGAAGAGAGACAACAAGTACGGCAGAAATAAAATAAAGGGACAGGTGAAGAATTGAAGAGAAGTCGCTGGAGTCTGAAGGGGTGCCAAAATCCTTACAGTACAAGGAAAATAACAAAAATGAGATTAATTACAAGTCATTGAGCTGGCCCCTACCCCATAAAGAATGGAAAATGGGATCTTGATGATGATGCTAGACCATACAAAACATATAAGGCAGCACCTATGAAGTGTTACCCCCTCATTACAAGCTTTGCAGATACAAAGCAGTCTTCAACTAGCAACCACAAGGACACGTGGAGAGTCCAGACCCACTGTGCTGATCATTTGCCCTCAAGTTGTAAAAGAATAGCATATTCTCACATTCTTAGTCTTGCATGGTTATGTCTGATTATCACCGTTATTCAACTTTGTTGCATTTCATACTTAACTGAAATTCAAAATTTCATCACAATGCTTTTGCAAGCCTTCTGTAACAAATACCAGAAACATTTGTGTGGCTGTAAATGTTACTATGTAATATCCAAACCTTATTTCTATTAATCAGTCAACCAGCAACATTTCAGTCAGCTACTTTAAATTTTTTCAGAAAACTTGATCCTTTACGATCAATAGTTCAATTTGGCCGAGGGAAGGCCCCCAGTCAGTCATTAGGTGTATTTTCCTGTGTTAGCATAATTTTTTAAGAACTATTGTACTGCGATCTTAATGTGGCTAAATAAGTCACTTTTACTTTACTCTGGTACTTTCACTTTATTAAACTTTTTAAACAATATACATCATCAAGACCCCCACTTTCCTTTCAAAGGGGTGGAGTGGGGGTGAAAATGAGTTTATATATATATATATACCAGTATTCCTGCATGGATTCAATCTAGAAATCAGCTGCAGTAATTAATTTCACATGGTTGGTTTCTCACTTATGGTAATCAAGTATAACCTCAGTTTAAGACTCATAAGTAGTAATCACCAACATGGATGAAAAAAAAAGTAGTGAAAACTCGAATCAATATAGAAAACTATAACTTATTCTACAGTAACAAAGTTTCAGAGAACCTTGTGAATATTTTAAGTAATAATATTGAATGTAAAAACATTGTCTAACTACAATTGACAGGATTTGGAGAATGGGAAACAGAAACTTTTATGTTGCAATTGTTAACAATTATTTTCCAGTTACATTTTCAAAGAAAATGTACAATATTAACATACAGCAACTGAAATACTCATAATAAACAGAATAACCCTAGTCTCTAATTTTCCCAGTACATAATTACAAGAATAGTTTATAGATAAAGGAAAACCTAAATACCTTTTCCAATAAGAAACTATATATATATTACAATAACATACTTCCAGATAATTTCCACTTATCCATGACATCTATGAATGACCATTACACAGCATGATCAGTACATGGGATATTCTCAGCAAAATTTCCTTATAACCAAAGGTATACTATTGACACACACAATATGAGACATTTAGTTTATTGCAATAAGACAACTACACGAGGTGTGTTGAGCTTGCTGCTAAGAGTGGTGAGGAGGGGGTACACTGCCGCCCTCACTTGGCTCTGGATCAGTATAAAAGCTGAGGGGTCTAAAAAGAGTCCCATCCATTCATTTGTGTGGGGCCAATTAAAATTAAAGGACTGTAACACAGGTGTGCCACGTGGGTGGTTTTGTGAGTGCAGTTTATTGGGAAGGTTGCAGCCAACTACTGTAATATCTTCCCACACCCACCAGCTGCCACAGCCACGTCAAGCAACATTCAAGCCTTCCCAGAGTTGCCCATACAGTGCGCTCTTCAACAGCGTAACAATAAGGGAACACTATAAGTCATATACACATGGTAAAATGCCACAAGATACAAGAATATATTGGTAACACAGCTGACTACCTGGAATAAACCGTCAGGGGCAGTGACAGCAAACCACCAGGAAGGTCAGAGATGCTGTGCTTTCCCCACTTGTGAATAATCAAGAGTGGAGGACCGTTTCTGTCGCCATGTGTCCCTTTATTTTAGCAATGGCCCCAGGTTCCTCAGCAGCAAGTTTGCGCCGTGGCCAGCAGGCAAAACAGCGCCACAGGTTGCTTTGCTGTACCTCTCCTGACTGCTCAAGAATATACTTGTGAGGCTAGTAGAGGTCACTCTAAACAAAGCCCCCCAAGTTTCTACCAGTACCACTTCCACTATTCCTCGTATATGTTTGTCAAAGAAAACCTATAGCCTTTGTAAATGCCAGTATATGTCAACTTCAATGTTCACTTATAATCAGCAATGCTTTACAGAACATCATATTAGGCATATTTCCAAGAGAGAATATATCCTCTTGAAAAGCACATTTCTAATTCTACCATTTACTAGCTCCAGAAATCATGGTAAGGAGCAGATATTCAAGAGAAACTTTAAAGATCTAGAAGAGAGACATGTGTGCATTACCCACTTAAAAGATTGGTTTGAATTGTTCAGCCAAAACAAACTAAAATTAAAGCACAGGTGCTCATACCAAGTACCAAAAAGTTATAACTGACAAGATAAAAATTAACCCAGAGTAAAAATGCACCATCCATCTGCAAGTAACACTTCTAAAGAAACCATAGCATCACTTATGTCTATGTTTCTAGCACAGCACTCAAGCTTGTTCAAGTGAAGGAAAAAGGTCACTCAGGAAATGATGCACTTTCTACTAAGAAATTACCGGTACCCATAAATAATATTTTCTACCACAGCAAATCTTCCATTCCCACCAAGATTATTTTCATTGTATTTGTTGCACATAATATATACCAATTCTTTCCATCTCAGTGTTTATGATCTCTCCAGCACTACAGAGTTTCACAAACATTTTTTCAAGTTGAATTTTCCTTCACCCAGATTCACTTGGGTGGACCATCCCCAGTGCTTGAAGATGAGACAGACACTTTCTCTCCTTGCAACTCCTCTTTTGGAGTCACCATTGCCTCAGATGTCTTCTCTTCTTTTTTCTCAGTCTTGCCAGCTGTTGATATAAATATATATATATATATATATATATATATTTGAGCAGATTAATTATTAGGAACCATCCTTCTAATATCAAATCGATCTATGCTCCTGACTAAATATACCTAACATCTTTTACATACAAGTTCCAGTACTTTATTTTTCGCCTAGACAGTTCAAAATTAAAGCAATTAATCCATTATTGCATCATTTTTAAATTACTGCAGGACCCAGTATTAAACAATATTTCTCCACATTATTTGCATCTCTTCCTTTATGCCTGTTTTGTTTCTTAATCCCACATTTCAAATTATTACCAAGTCAAATTATTTTAAATGTTTTACTGAAGACAACTTTGACTTTTACATACTTCAAATTTTCTCCCTCATTCTAATGCTACTGGAGAAGTTTATGCTATGAATATTATATTCAAATATAATACATAAAGAGAAGTACTGTAATATGTTTTGAGCAAACCTATATTCAAGAGTGAATGTAACTACAAAGGAATGTATGTCATTCAAATTTATATCTTTAGCCTCTGTATATTTACATTATTCTATATACCTATATCTCTCTTTAATGCTTTGCTTGAAAAAAGCAAACCTGATAAACAGAACTTTCAACAAATTATAACTAGCATTTCAAAACACATCAAAAGATTTATAAAAATATACTGAATCTGTGAAAAATGTAGTGCAAGTAAACCATTTGATCAATAAGCATGCTATGGGGACACGTAAGGAATGGATCAAACTAGGATGGTGAAAATAGTGCACAAGAGTGGCTATGAGGGGCAAAAGAGATGACAAATACCTAAGAAAATATTAAATTAGGGTATGATATGACTAGTGATTGCCTAAGAAAGTGTGTATTAAAAATGGGTGAAGCAAGATTGGCAAGAGTGGTGTATGAGCCCTGGTAACCCAGTTTTAAGCTGATAGTGTATGGAATGGCTCTTATCATCAAGGGTAAATGAAGTGACTTTGTTGTGAATATGGGTAATTTGAGGGGCTTGAAAGGGGGAGTATATATGACTCTGGCCCATTTCATTGGGTATTCTCTCTATTTTATTCTATTTTTCCATCCCTGAGCCTGGAGCCTCACCCTTAAAAAAAGGGATATGGTGTTATCATCATGATTTTTAACATAACTCACCATCCCTATTGAAGAAAGCCTGGGTGGTGCTCAAGGCATCTGCCCTGAGTTTAGCTTGTTGAGCCGAGCTGGGAGGATTTGATGACCTCTGCTGTGTTGGTTGCTGCTGCTGCTGACTCTGTGACTGTCCACGGCTGCTGCGGTGGCTGGTACTGTTGCTAGACCCCTGAGATGCTGGTGGCCGCTGAATTGGCCCAGGGTTAGTGTACCGGGTACTGGTAGCCATAGGAGGAGCAGGGCCACTAAGACCACTCTGGTTGGCCATGGGAAGCTGGCCACGCAGACCCATTACCATGCCAGATGACCTCAGACTCCCACTCATCATCTGTTAAATTATATTTCTTATATAATACTGACTTGTAAATAAATACCAGATTTTCTATACATAAAAAAATCATTGGTATAATAGTTTAGTATTCATAACAGTAAACCATCAGCTAAGTATTAGGTAAAAGGAAGGTATATTGGATTAGCCCAGTTAAGAGATAAATGCAACTTCACTACTTTGCACAGAGAACTTGAATACTGAAACAAACCATTCACTGAGAGGAATTGGGCATTATCACTTCCTGTTAATACTTTCTCAGCTGCTAACAAACTTGATTTCAGAATTGCTCACTGACTGAGATGTAATGTTAAAAAGACTCATTACACTCCCCTAGACCAATTCAGTAATGAGGAAACAACTACCTGTGATGCATTTGGGGAAGGATACGAAGCATTTCTATTTGTGTTCTGGTGTGCAAGACCAGGTTGACTTGGCATTTTTCGGTTCTGAGCCTTTGGAGAAGAAATCTGAGGAGCACTGGAACCACCACCACTGCTGCTGCTGTTGCTGCTGCTGCTGCTGCTACTGTTGTTGTTACTGTTCACTGTTGATATGCTACCTGAAATTATTTCTAGTCATTCCTCTTTCCTATATCCATATACACTGTCTATCTTCTACTAGTCTATCTATCACCACTTATTCAGTGTTATTCTAGATCTGAAAGATATGCACATGGTTGCTACCAAGTGTCTACGGTATGTTAATTCTACATGAAACAATTACAGTACATTAAGGAGTTCGGTTACTCATTACCTTTATGCTCAACTTTATCATGAAGAGGTTTAGAAACAAGTGAATTTATATCTGTTTATAATAACTACGGTACTAACATTAGAATATGGGTAGACAACCTACTGGGTCTTCATATGACCCACAGACAGTAATATGAGCAGTCATAGAATCAGCTCTCTATACAAATAACAATCATATAAAGAAGAAAAGGAAGACGTATAGGAGAACATTACAGAGGAAGTGAAAGAGAGGTGGAAGAGAGAATACAATGTATGTAAGAGACAAGTGAAGAGGATGGTGAGTGAGAGTAAAAGGAGAGTGGATGAGGAGTTTGGCATGAAACTGAGTGAAAAGTTTAAAGAAAACAAGAAATTATTCTGGAAGGAGGTTAAAAGAGAAAGAGGAGAAGGAAAGTCTGGTAGTGTGAGAATGAAGAGAGAAGATGGAGTTACTGTGAGTGGAAGGGAGGAAGTGAAAGAAGTGTGGAAGAGGCATTTTGATGGTCTGATGAATGGGGGGACGGGAGGGGAGGCGGTGGTGACATGCATGGAGATGGAGGCAGGTGGTAGACGACAGGATGTACAGGGAGAATTAGGAAGAGAAGAGGTTAGGAAAGCAATAGGAAAGTTGAAGATGGGAAAGGCACCGGGGGTGGATGGGATAACTGCTGAAATGTTAAAGTGTGGGGGGGGGAGATAGTGGTGGAGTGGATGTTGCTTATATGCACATTGGCTTGGAGGCAGGGAGAGGTGCCAGTGGATTGGAGGAGAGCCATAATTGTACCTTTGTATAAGGGGAAGGGGAGTAAGGAGGAGTGTGGTAGCTATAGGGGAATAAGCCTTCTTAGTGTACCGGGGAAGGTGTATGGGAAGGTTCTTACAGAGAGACTGGTTGAGGTAACTGGGAATAAAGTTAGTGAGGAGCAGGGAGGGTTCAGAAAGGGTAGAGGATGTGTGGACCAGATATTTGCATTAAAATCAATAGTGGAGAAATATATTGGGAAGGATAGGAAGTTGTATGCTGCCTTCATGGACTTGGAGAAGGCATATGATAGGGTTGATAGGAAAGCTATGTCAGAGGTGTTGAGAATTTATGGTGTTGGGGGGGTCTTTGCTGAAGGGCATTGAGGCCTTCTGTGCAGGTGCAAAAGCATGTGTACGGGTAGAGGGTGATTTAAGTGAGAGTTTTAATATTGGTGTAGGGCTGAGACAGGGATGTGTTATGTCACCATGGTTGTTCAATATATATATGGATGGTTGTATGAAAGAGATGAAAGCCAAAGTGAATGGTCTGGGGGTGAAGTTGAGGCTGAATGAAGCAAATTGGTCCTTGGCGGCAAGTTTATTTGCGGATGACACTGTGTTGATGGCTGAGAGTGAAAGGGAGTTACAGAGAGTGGTGGACGAATTTCAGTCTGTGTGTAAACGAAGGAAACTGAAGGTGAATGTTGGTAAAAGTAAAGTGATGGTATTTGAGAGAGCAGAAACTGAAGTGATTGACTTTGTTACACCTTACAGAGTGGCTGTACCAACTGGGACGAAGTGTGAGATAACTCTGAGGGGTGAGAGGATGGAGGAAGTGAAGGAGTTTAAGTACCTGGGTACAGTTATGTGTAAACATGGGAGTATGGAAGGAGAAATTAGGGAGAGAGCAATGAGGGGTAGACAGGTCATAGGATCACTGAGGAGGAGTATGAAGGGTAGAAGTGTGAATATGGAAGTGAAAATGGGACTACGAAACAGTATAATCCTGCCAACACTGACATATGCGTCGGAGACATGGACATGGAGTAGGGCCCATCAGTCTAGAATAGGTGCTGTGGAAATGAGTTACTTGAGAGGAGCATGTGGACTTACTAGATGGGATGGAGAAAGTAATGAGTGTATATGAGAGGTGTGGTATGAGTGAGAAGGCAATTGGTATTGAATGTGGAGTGGTTGAGAGAGTGAAGCATGATACATTGAGATGGTTTGGACATGTAGAGAGAATGCAAGGTGAGGAGTTTGTAAAGAAGGTGTATGGAAGTGAAGTTGTGGGACCTGGTGTGAGAGGCAGGCCTCCGGTTAGATGGCAGAACAGAGTGGAAGAGTATGTAAAGGAGAGAAATGTGAGGGGCAGAGGAGGGCTTGACCAAGTAAGGAGGGAGTGTTGGGACAGAGAGAACTGGAGGCACTTCTGCCGTGGCCACCCCCTTGGGGGTAGTTCCCGGAGGGAACGAGGCGTCAGAGCTATAGATAGATAGATAGAAAGTTTTCTTTTACAGTATTGTACATGAAAAATTACTGGTACACTGGTAGAATCAATGCTTTAAACAATGGTACCTGTATAACTTATGCACTACACATCTAATTTAACGAATATCTCTGAGATTAGCCGTTGGCCTAACAAGAGGTTAAAGTATACTAGTTGAGTTTTTAAGTGACTTGTAATGTGGATGAAGATGGACCACCCAGATAATTTATTATACACTATAGTTACAAAATAAGGGAACACTTGTTAAAACCAGCTAAGTTCAGTAATTATTAATCAAATATGAGAAATTACAATTCATGTTTAGGTAATGTTTATCAACTAATTTTTCTGTGACAATTGTTCAATTGCTTGGCCCTTCTTTAACCACATCTTTGACTTTGCAATTACTAAACAGAAGGATCAATTGATATTAGGCACTGCAACAGTGAGGTCATATAGCGCCATAAGAAGGCGAGACAGTAAGCAGGAAGGAAATTGAAAGAAAAGAGGGACAGTTGAACAACTAAAAGGGAGTGGTTGGGGCGGAAGGGGCGCCAAAACCCTTAAAGAATTGCTCACATCACTACAGGCAATACCCCCCTACAGGGATATATGGAAGGAAACTAGTGCTAGATTGTACAAGGAAGAAAGTGATTAAATATTGGCTAACTTTATTAGTTAATGGTATATTTGAAATGGTATGTAATGGCAGACTTTGAAATATAATAGGACAGCTCCTGTAGAAAGCTCAAGTTATAACAGCCACCTACGGCAAAGATACTACGAAGAATGGGGAATTTATGACAATCTTACACTTAAAAGATAGGCAATATATTTTAATTGATATAAACTATTCAGATAATAAAAATATCAAGAGATGAATAAGGACAGACAATCAATCCAAACCCTTACACAGGTAAGGTATTCAAGGTGAAATGTAAATGTGGAATGGCAAGAACCGAGGTTGCATGCCAACTAGTACACAAATCTTGATGGAGTTAAGGAATAGAACCTGAAAAATATAACCTATAAGAGATAGTGTGATGCTATAATTAGTACTTTGACTGATGTGGCACTTCACACATGAACCATCAACCATAATAAACATCACACTTACTAGATGGGGTAAAAAAAGGTGAAGTAAAAGAATTCTGAGCTGCTCCTGGAGATTTGAGTTGCTGACGTGAAGTGTCCTGCATGTTAGTTCCAGGCTGTAGTGACTTTAAGAAATTTGGGGGAAGTGTTGGTGCACCCCTAAATGTTGCTGCTCCCAACTGCTGCAGACTCATACTTGATCCAAAGCCTTGCATTCCAACTCCAGCAGGTCCAGGTTGAGACTGATTACCAAACCCCTGTAATCCAAAAGCTGCAGGTGGTGTTTGTAAGGGTGGCTGAGCTTGCTGCTGTACTGCGGCTGCCTGTAGTGGCGACCCAGATGCTGTGTAAAACCCAGTTGCCTGCTGGGGTCCAGCAGGTCCAGTTGGGGGTGCTGTAGGAGGGGCACCAGGAGCTCCTGCACCATTGTTTGAGTAATATGAGCTTGGGGTCTGGATCGCTTGAATGACAGAATTTTGTACACCAGGTCTCTGAACTAATTGTGATCCCAACAGACCCATGGGCTGGCTGGGGTCATATATGTACAATTGCGAGGGTTGGGGGCCTCCTTGTAAGGCAGTTCCCAGACCACTCTGCTGGAATGGTGTACCAGCCTTGGATCCAATGGTACCAAAATTCTGCTGTGAATTGCCAAATGTCTGTGTTGATGGCTTTACAGCTGAAGACATAAGGGAATTTGAAGCTGTTGATATGAGGACAGTGTTCTGGTTCTGTGGCTGACTTTGACCAAATCCTGTAACTCCAGCTGGCTGCAATCTGTACTGAGACAAGTTGCTGGTATACAAATCAGGTGTTGTTAAAGGAGGTGGGGTCTGCAAAAACATTGACTGTTGACCAAATGCATTACTCCCAAGACTTTGACCAAGACCATATGGGGGATATTGGGAGAATTGTGATGCTCCTCTCTGCCCTAGGACTGGTGTACCATCCAAAAATGGCTGATAAAGTCCTGTCTGAGGGTTGGAGTTAAAGACCATGGGAGGTGATGGTATAGCACCCCCAATTCCTCCAAATGGTGCTGTTCCCCCAAGGGCTTGATACATGCTGCTGTTAGATGGGCCTGATGAACCAGACACAAGGGGAGGAGAGAGTGAACCTCCAGTTATCCCCAGTGATGATCCAGCCGGTCCAGGTGACACAGAGCTACTGGCTGTCTGCTGTTGTGGTTTGACTTTGCAAACATTGCCAGATCTACTAACCTCTGCCTTGGCCAGGGATGCAACAGCAGATGATGTGTATGCTACAGCAGCTGATGTGTAAACCATACTGCTTCCCATACCTGGTCCTTGCTGTAGAGGAGATCCTCCTTGATAACCAACATCCTGAGTATGATCCTCACAAGAACCAACTGCACTAGCATCCTTTGGAGTGAAAGATGCTTCAAGAGCTGGAGAGTGATCAAGTCCTGCATTACTGTCAACAGCAGAAAAACTTCCAGTCGAAAATGCTGCTGAACTAGTGACATCCTCAGCATGCTCAGGTACTGGTGCCATTGTTTCCCAAACCTTTTTAACAGAGGCAATCTTCAAGTTGAGATCATCTGTTGATGGAGATATTGGACTCTGCATGCTGCTGGAGGTCATAACCAGTGAGCGAGGAAGGCTTATTCCTTTTGTGCTTACTGAACCTGAGACTTCGGTCAACTCCGAATCAAATGTGAAATCCAGCTTCATATCAGAAGCACTCTCTTCAACTTTGGTGAAATTCAGTGGTAATTCAATGGGTTCTGGCTTGTCATTCTTTTTGTCCTTATCTTCCTTTATGGCCAGGGTAGTTTCAGGAGAAACACTCTTTCTATCCCTACTTTCACGCTGCCTTTGGGGCTTGGGAGCTTCACCAAATTTGGCCTTATACTCAGCTCCAACAGTAGCATTTACTGATCCTGCAGCCTTGAAATTTGTGTTTTCAAAAATTATTGTCTGTGAAGGTACAGATGTTCCATCAAGAGTACTCTTATCCACCTTGGCAAAAGTGGAAGGGTCATCACTAGGGCTGGATCGTTGGCTACTTCCAGCTGAATTAGGTTGATCACTGATTTCAACACCACTATCATGGTTATCAAACGATGTTGGTTTTATTCCAGGTTGATTTGTTCCTTCTCCAGCAGCTGGTGCCTGAGAAGGAGAGTTTGCTCGTAAAGTAGCAGTTAATGGTTTATCCCATGCATTTTTAGGTGGTGGTGGTATAGAAGCAGAGTCCTTGACAGGGAACAGTGTATTAGTAGGAGATTCAACAGGACTGCAAGATCCAGTAGACTTCATCATATTAATTCTGTTATTTTCACGCTGCTTCGCTAGCCTCGGAGGAAGCTTACACTGGCGTGATCTTTCAAAACCGCCAGTTTTATTGCTTCGGTTTTTCTTTTCTTTGGGCTGTTTCTTTGTAGGCGCAGCAGGTGTTGGACCTGAGGTGGTTGCCGCTGAAGTAGTGGCTGGCTCACTGGTGACAGGAGCTACAGCAGTAGGTTCCTGGGTTTGAATCTTCAACTTTTCTTTTCCAGATTTGCGTCTGGTCACTTCCTGGAAGCCATCATTGGAATCCATGATGTCACCAATGAGTTCTGACACCTGTTGCTGATCATCTACAATCACCACACCTGGAATGGAGAGGACATTATGAATGACAAAAAGTATATGAATCATATACTTATAGAAGCAAATCAGAATGTAATCAACAATAAAACAGTACAGTAATAACATAACAAACATGTATCTGTCTGGGCTTGGATGATGCAAGTTTAAACCAAGTTAGCATGCCAGTACTTACAAACTAAAAGGACACCACTAGTGTATTATCAACCCCTTCAGCAATGTCATGTACTAGTGATTTTACTATAGCAGTTACCAGATGCAGAGGCTCCACTACCACCTCGCAACAGGTCAGTTCAAGCCTGGCCTTTACATACAATCTTTAAGGGGTGGGGTTGCATTCCTTAAAACTCATTAGTTACATGGTCTATATAACCTGCCAGAGAATATTTTCTTCCCCAACTAGAGCTACATGTTTTTCTCACTTCATGCATATTCCTGAAAACATGTGTTTACTATTAAGAACAGGATAACCCTTGTGCCAATTAAACTCACTGGCAGCCTTAAAAAGTGGAGTCACTATGAAATATTATGCTGCAGAAGTTTATCAAGATATTCTTAAACCTTGGGTCTGGGAGTTTCCCTGGGGTATTATTAGGATTTACAAAAGAAACTAGCACTAAGCCCAGAGGAAATTCCCTGCAGTAAAATAAAGCAACTTAGCATCAGCCAGAGTAAAACATTAACAATCAATCAATGTGCTGATGGAACTACATAAAAAAAATTACCTCACCCCCTTCAACCTGATGACATATTTTAATATTTGTTTTACACAGGGAAATCTTGGGTTAAGTGGTTAATAACTAAAAATAATTAAACAATGTCACTACACACTAAATACAACCTTGTAAACTACATCATCAAAGCCCAATATTCAAACTACAAGAATACTAGACAATGGAAAAATCTATACTTGGCTTATTGCTTTAGCACACATTAAAGCATTTTATCATCCTGAAATCAAAGCAAACTACACACTATAGCAAAATTAGTTTAATAAGCCTAACAGTCATTTAAAATCCCAGATATTAGTGGCATGCGTATTTAGAACCAACACAAAAATCAATCAAACAAAATGCCTAAGTTCAGCTTGGTGAAACAAAAGGCTCCCAATTTTTCTTCATATCCTATGCTAAAGCAATCGCCTCCTTTTCGGCAACATTCATCAATTCACAGAGAATTGGCTGACATGGATTGCTGTGGAAATGGCAACAGGAAACTACTTACTAGCATAATTATTCAAGTCGATGCCCTCCAATGGGTTGGCTTTCTCTTGCTTGGGCTTACTTTTGTTGCTGACTTCAGAGAGAGCCTGGTGTACCATGGTAGGATCTAACTTTATCTCATGAACTTGATTGACAGTAGTTTCAGTTTTTGTGCCCTTTCCACCTGTAGGTCCATTCTTACTTTTCTCATTTTTTTGCGGAGCCTTCTTCTCACCAAACCTCTGCTGGCTAGTATTTTGGGCAACATTTTGACTCTCGGCTTTAGAGTCCTTGCCAAGAGAATTACGTCCCTGAGCTAAACCCCCACCTGATGAGGGTGCCCAGCTACCACCACTGATCTTCCTATCCATCTTGTTTCCTTTCCGATGATCCAGTTTGCTAGTCGTTGCTGCAGATTTTTCCTTGTTTTCCTTTCGAGCCTCAGGGTCACTGCTCTCTGACGCCGTCTCCCAGTCAGCTTCTTCAGTAGTCTCTGGAGTCCCTTCCTTCATGTTAGATTTGGAAGCCAATGATGTTGTAGGTACAGTGACTCCCCCAAGCCCTGGGCCACCAGGTGCCATTAGAGGTCCGCGTCCTTTCTTTACAACTACATTGCCCCCACTTGTGTTCCCTCCTGGGCCAACACCTCTTTGACGCTCAAATTCTCGCCTCTTCTGAAATCTAGGTGGCATTCTGTCGAACCTGCTCTGTTGTTGTTGTTGTTGTTGCTGCTGCTGCTGCTGCTGCTGTTGATGATGTTGCTGCTGCTGTTGTAGTAGTGGTTGCTGTTGCTGCTGTGGTTGCTGTGGCTGCTGCTTTCGTCCAGCTGAGTCAATAACAGCAACTTCATTACTGGTGCCTTTCCCATCTTCAGCTGCTCCAGCTTTGTTCCCACTACCACCACCACCACCACCACCACCACCACCACCACCACCACCACCAGCACTCCCACTACTACCACTACCACCACCACCACCACCACCACCACCACCACTACCACCACCACTACCGTGGGCTGGTGCTGATCTTCCCCTGCCCCCTGCATGTCCCTGCAGTGCTGAGGCTCCAGCTCCTCCACCACCCCTGGAGCTTCCCCTTCTGGCCTCCCCACGCCCTCGGCCGCTACCTCGACCAAACTGAGAGCGCTCACCATCGCCGCTCTCCTCTCGGCTGTTGGGCAGAGATGAGCCACTGCAGACGTTACTGCTCCCTACAGCACTGCTACTTCCTGAAGTTGCTATTGCTGTACTGCCCCAATCTCCTTCGCAGCTGCTACTCCAATCATCCTACAAATTGATATTCAACCAAGTTATGCAAGAAAATAAGAATAGATATTAGAGCACAGAATTATTTTCAAATTATTTACCAGTATTTAATTATATATGTTGCACCCTAACATTACCTTGCGGTCCCTATGAGAACGTCCATGGTAATCTTCATAATAATAGTAATCATCATCTCTGTAATTTCTATTTTGAAATCTTGGAGGTGGTCCTCTACTACGGCGACTATAATCTCCTCGACTTCCTCTTCCTCCACGATATAATGGGTAAGTGCCCCCTCTACTGCTGCTGTTCCTCCCTCCATTTCTGCTGGAGTCATAGCGATTCCCACGTCCTCCCCGTCCTGAAGTAACCGATTTGATGCCCCCGCCCCGCTCTGTGTTCTTGCTCTCAACTGCCTCACTACTTCCTTCAGGGGTCTCTCCTCCAACGGTTGCTGTTTGAGAAGACCCTGGTGCGTGGGTGGTGGTTGTAGTGGTGGCTGTGTCGGATGTGGTTACGGCCAACTGCTGCTGTTGTTGTGGTGGCTGTTGCTGAAGACCTTTCTGCTGCGGCTGCTGTGGTTGCTGTTGTGCTTGGTGTGGCTTTTGTTGCTCCTGTTCTTGATGATGCAGATGCTGTTGTGGTAGTGGCTGAATGAGATGCTGCATCAATGGTTGTGGCTGAGTAATTGGAACTGGAGCTACCGAGTCCTTTGGGGTGGCTACTCTCACAACTGGTGCCTCTGCCAAAGTGGTGTTTGTTGTGGATGTTGCTGTACTGCTGCTGGTGATATTGCTGCTGACTTGGCTGGTTACTGTTGTTGCGGCCACCCCGCTGCTCTCGCTCTGGTTTGGAGTTGCTTGTTTGGCCACGCCCCAAACGTTGGACTCCCCGGACTTGGTCAAGCTGTTGCCGGCATTGCTGGCCACCACTGTTACCGTGCCGCTGGAATCGGGGCGGGAGCGTTCGGCGTTTTTTGAACGGCTCGCCCATACATTATCTCTATGTTCTTTTGGGTGTGGGACTTCCTTCACCTCTATTTTGCGAACTGGTTCTCCCTGAGTAGCTTTCTTGAGGGTTGTCATATTCTTTCGAATCTCTTTTTCTTTATCAGAAGCCTCTAGTCTCTCACGGGTTATAGGTGCTGGAGCATGAGTTGCACGAGTATTTTCTTTCAGTATTTCATTCTGATTTAACTCGCTTTCTTCTTTCACAGTTTCATCTTTTACCTCCTTTTTCTCTAGCCCTTTCATAAGTTTTTCATCTTTTGTTTCTTGTTTCTTTGAAGCTTCCTGGTAACTTGGTTCACGAGAAGGTTCCTCAGGTCGTGCATCTACACGATAATAATCATCATATTCATATGTTGCATCTGCCCAAGAAGTTATTTCCAGCTTCTTCTCTCTGGGAAGTATGCCTGATGAGGATCGATCAAATGAGTCCTTACTAGTGCGAGATTCCCGGCTAGACCTGCTATCCCTACTATCAGGGCGTTGAGGACGATCTCGTATCTCCTCGCGCATTTCCACCTGCTTTTCAGCAGCCTCCACTTCTTTATCCCATTCTTTGTGTGTCATTCGCAAATCACCATCGTATTCACAGTCCTTTAACAGAGGTTCAGGTTCATAATGACGACCCCCCCATGAGTCTATTTTTCCTTCACTTCGTCTTTCTCCAAACACTTCCCTTTCCGGTCTATCATTCCGGTCATCAAAATTCTTTCTATTATCCACTCGACGACTCTTGATTCCTTCTCTTTCGAATTCTCGTCCTCTATTATCCCAGTCTTCTCCATTTATGTTTCTCCTGTTGAAAAATGTATAGATCAAATTTCTCAAAATTCCAACAAATAAAAAAAATAAAAACTGATTTTACCTAACACATCAAACATATGTTTAAATGCTGTACTGTACATGAAATTTAGTACATGTAGAATGTATTACTCAATTTTCACAATACCCTTATGCTTTGTGAAGATTATGGATGCATATGCCATGGCAAATCCCAAGTTGGGGCACTCCCAAAGGGGAATGAAGAATCGAGAATAAAAAATGAAGATGGAAGATGCAATAACTATAATTTTCAAAAAAGAAAAGTATAGAATGATTAAATTAATTGAAAAGAGTGTTCTGGATGCATGTGATGTATCTTTTGAGTAATGAATCGTTATGCAATTATGAACAAGACATACAATAATAGTCCCTTCTTCCCCAGTACTGTACTTTCAAGTTTCAACACTCCCTCCCGAGTTTCAGATGGGTAGGGAAGAGTACACAAGATGTCTATTTGTTCAACCCAGTGATAGGCTGGAGAGGGTGTAGAAGGAAGAACTGTCCCCCAGGAAAAGGGGTAGGGTACAGGAGGGGGAGTGGGTGTTTACCCCCCACCAAGAACATATGATGGCTATACGCAACATTCAATTACCTCAGACCCCAAGTCAGGGAGTGCAGCTAACCAAAGTTACCAATCAAATTGCTATTCATAGTGCATGCAGTTTTTTATAGCCTCTTGAAAGTCTATGGACATTGATGAATCACACAAGTAATTGGCTGCATCAAATCAAGTAGATAGGCCTTGCTACAGAACCTCACCCAGTCGGTCCCCAATTGCCTCAAGATCTGCATCACGAGGAAAGGACACCTCTCAAAGTATTGATGTCCTGGTAAAGGAGGTATCACACTAGCATCGCGTACGAGGTTTTCGTGGGACACGAGGAACAAAGTTCTGTGAACGAGGATCAGTGATGGCATTCGCGGGACAAAGATGGAATGTAGTTTTAGCCAAGACAGTTCCGCTTATGCAGAACAATGTCAATAAATAATTTATTAATATCAATTAATTCAAAGTAAAAAGGGTGGGTTAATATCAGAAAATATTTTTATTTTTGCATTATAATTATTTTTGAATAACAAAAAACACACAAATTAGAAAATGCGATGTCGATATTTTACTGTGTTTACATCCAGACTCCCGAGTAGCGAGTACAAGGAAGATGTGTACACATGTTCAGTAGTTGTTATTGTATGCAAACATGGACAAATCAAGCCTACGGTGGTCTTTCCTTTTCTCTTCTTCAAAAATAATAGTTGCAATGGCCAATGCAGCCACAAACTGGTCATCATCATCCACAAGAATCACGTTTTTGCTTATGTTTTGTCGTCATTGTCGTGTGACTCATCCGCTACGCTGCGTTCAGTGTTCTATGTACAAATAACTATAGTCAACCACGAGGAAACTGGCATCTGAGGTGGAGCGACAGGAGGGGATCTCCCCCAAGCAGCATTGCCACATCAGGCTTTCCAACTCACATTACTCTATCATATACCACACCATGTGGCAGCATTGCCATTCAGCATTGTACTGTATACACGCTGTGTGCGGGGTCAGTAATTTAATGGTCATAGTCAGGTAATTTTTCCTTTGGCCACCACTATAGGTGTACACACACAATGTGTGTACATACAATGTTCATTTTACTATGTAGAGGAACAGGCACACATATAATTTCATACATTACGAAAATTGTCACCATGGAAGAAATGGTCGCACCTTCCGAAATCCTAACACATATTCCCTTCATAAACACACACACACTGTGTACAATATTCATTTTACTATGCAGAGGGACAAACACATAAAAGATTAATACACACACACATAATGCAGAGGGACAGACACATAAAATACAGATAGAGGAAAGGTGGGAGGAGAGGGAGAAAGGAGTTTCAGGCGAGAGGGCAAATCCGATTCGGACACACTGCAACCAGATGTGGCAACGCTGCTTGGAGGGAGATCCACACCTATTGCCCCACCTCTGACGCCAGTTTCCTTGTGGTTGACTATAGCCTGAGCTAGTGTGATAGGTCTTGCCCTATCCGTTCCGGTACCTTGTTCTGCCAGCCACACGAAAGCCTCATACTCTGTGCTAGTGTGATACCCCCTAAGTAACCCATAAGTAATTTTTTTTTTTTTTTATGAACGCTAACCACAACATTGAAATCAAGAAGTGCTCCTGGCAAGAATTATGGCACCGATTGTAAATGTATTTTCTTAAGTATTTATATTTAATTTATGTCGTTCGTAATTACTAGGCACACCTTGTTCAACTCCTGAGTTACCTTACATAATTATGTATCTAGGATTCTAATCATAGCTCCATACTTTTTTTTATTTATACCTCAACCTTGGAACTGTAGGCTGTCAGTAGCCTGTGACTCATGCGAGGTCCCGAGATTTGTCATAAGGGAACTAAAAACCTTTCAACATGCTTACACTAACAATTTCCCTATATTTTCCGATAGCTAACGCAATTAACTCTAGGTAAAACAATGAATCATCAACAAAGATTAAGATAACAAATGCTTACATATTCTTTAAAAAATCAAGGTATTTAAATACAGAATTAACATAATAGTGTTAAAACACTGTAAAAATCAATATACATACCTTCTGTCAAAATCAAAGTCCCTTTGCTCATGGTTTCCACGTTCACGTTCTTCAAATTTTTCATGGTAAGTTGTTCGTGCCCAGCTCTCCCTCTCCCGATCTCTTTCACGGTAATTCCCCTGGGACCCACGCCCTCTGTATCTCCTGGTAACAAATGCAATTTGTAATTATGATTTGAAACTTTTCTGAATCATTTAGAAAGCCTTTTTAATGTTTAACCCTGACAAATTGCTTAAAGTCATTTATGAATTTGAATTTGTGTCTTGTGTCCCTAGAGGATCCTGAGAGGTGTGTAGTGTCTAAATTTCACACATGGTCCTGGGTCACCCATATTCCAGTGCCCCCTCACTCACGTGTGCCCTGCCAGTCCCATGCTTGTGGCTTATGCCACAACCTGTTCTCACAGCTTCTATTACTACTACCAATGCCAATAGTTACACAATTACCGATTATTTACATCAGGAGAAAAGCACCAGACTTGCCTGCAAGAGCCAGGGTTAAACGTGTAAACTATAACCAACACTACAGGATTAAAATATAGCTTCCAACAATCACATTGAACACTATGACAATACACTTAACAAATCTTTGATCATAAAATCTTAATTAGCTAGTAATAAATACTTCCCTCTAATTTTACAGTAATTACTTTCATCACCTATGGTGCCAACAACTAAGAAAGCAATCAACCTTGCAGCCCTGTTCAACAGCATAATGAAACAAAAGAAAGCAGCACAAGTAAGAGTTGGATACTTTTAACTATACAGTACTGTACATCCTTACTCTACAGAAAGAATAGGAAAGTCATTCCACCTGGGCTGGGCTAGGCTATACATACAGGGTGTATCGCAGCATATAGCAATAACTTAACCAGAGATGTATAATTTCATTTTGAGTATATTTTGTTCTATAAAGTAAGCTGTGTGATATCTCAGTAGGTACTGATGAAAAGGGTTGTACTGTAACTTGTTGACAAATGGTGGGACAGGAGGCTGGGAACTTCAGGGGGGGGGGGGGGGAGACAAGCCTAGGCCTTATTTATTTAATCTTATAAGTTTTATCACCATTCCAATGTATCTGTGATGTCGCCACATCAGCCAAGTCATGAAGTACAGTATGGAAATAAAAGCTTCACAGGCTCATAAGCAGAAAAACCAGAGAAGTTTACTAAGTTGCCCCCTGAATATGAAATTCTCTATGGTCAATGTTTGTCAGATGATTATCCTTTATGTTATCCTTCAAGAAGCTGAATGAGGCATGGACACGACTTTTGCTGCTGACTGTACATGGAATCATATTTTCAATGCAGGCCCCTATAAAAAATTTATGATGAAATATGATTAAAATTTTTTGGACCGAAGGTAAACTCTACCAATCGCAAGCATCAATATTTTCCCTACATTTCCTAGATTTTCTTCTTATACAGGACTGGCATTATCCTCCTGCATTGAAAATATGATTCCATGTACATTACAGAACATCACATACACATTTCTATTGTGATAACTTATTAAAATGAAATAAATAAAGCCTCTTTGCTACAATGACCTATTAGGTTACTCGTCACACCATATCTATATATATATATATACAACCTTTTCCATCACTATCCAGTGTACTGTACTAAGATCACACACAGTAAACTTTATAAAACAAACTACAGTATACTCAAAATGAAATTATACATATCTGGTGCAAGTTATTGCAATAATTCGCGATACACCCTGTATGCATGTTACGTAGGTTTGTACCAGGTTTACTTGAAGCTTTCTAACTTTCTCACTCAGTTTGCATGCACTGACAGGCTTATTTTCAACTGTCACTGCACCAACCTCGTGCTCGTCTACAGTACACGAGGATAAAGCAAAATCAAGCTTGATCCTTATGAAAAATGGAGACTGTTCCCAACCTCTGGGTGATAAATCAAGTTACAAAATTTATTCCCATGAGAAATTATTGTACCCTACAACTGTTGTTGAAGTTCCTCAAGCTGTCTGGCTGAGAAGCCCAAGCTCCTGAGGAAGGCCATGACCTGTACCGGGCTTTCCCACAGTGCCCTCAGAGAGTGTATGTTGTTTTCTACAACTGTATTTAGCCCTTGGTCTACTGTGTATCTTTCAAATGATACTTGTAGTAGACTATGGAGTACTTTCCAGAGGCAAAATCAATATGTTTTATTTAGCACTCTTTCAGCCTGAAGTGGTATAATAGTAATTTCTCAAAAGTGGCTTTGTGAGCCAATAATGGTAAATACTTTCTCCCTTTATCCAGCCTCTTGCTCATATTTAAATACTAGTATAAATTATATACCATCAACATACCTCCATATTAAAACAGGGAACACTACAAGCTGTTTCCTTTGACAGCAGGAAAGATTTAGCTCAACCCTGACTTTATTTCAATTCAAGGTAAATCTAACTAATACAAGATGACTTCATCCACACTAAATTTCCTCACTCTTAAAAGGTATGATGATGCAATATTAAGAATGCCTGAAATTCTAATTTATCGTAAAACTTCTGTACTTGTTTATTTGCTACTTTCAAAAGTATGGTACATATAAGCCCAAGCAACTGAGTAATAGAAATACTTACCCATCTCTATCAGGTCGATCATAAAATTCATCATGACCCCGAGACTCAACTCTTTCTGGACGTTCAGCTTTATCCAGCCTTTCTGTTCTATCCACTCTTTCTGGTCTCTCCATTCTCTCTGATCGTTCATATCTATAATCTTTTTGCTCTGGACGCTCACTCCTTTCGTCTCGATCATCACGGTGTCGTTCTACTGAAGGCAAGCTTGCAGGTCGCTCCTCTACTTCCCCTGAAGTATCGCTGTCAGTTCTCAAACGCCTTTCTTTAGCAGCTGCTGCAAAGATAAATAAAAAAAATCGTAAGCAATCTATATACAGTAGGTTCGCCTATTGCGCGTGTTCTCAAAGCGCAATTCACCTATTTCGCGACAAACTCCAAACCAACGCCTTTTATTATCTTATGCGCGGTGCTTCCACAGCGAGCGTTTTGTGGCCAAGAGTGGCCCAAATCCGCAGCCGTTTCCAGAAGTGCATCTAAATCTGGTTTCCGCATGACACTAGCCGCTCCGCTAAAACCCACGCTACAACCAGCTGCTCCCCCCAGCCGGCTTTTCCCTCTCACTCAGTCAGTCTCACGCTCCCTCGCGTCCTGTGTACCCCCCTCTCCATTGTCGCCCCCAACCCTACACCCTACCAACCAACACCTGCTTTCACCATGCCAAAGGTCGAGCATAAGAAGAAATTCCTGTCACACACTCTGAAGCTTCAGGTGATTAACTAAAAACTGCAAAATATTTATCAAGAACTCCCCCCCAGCTGCAAAACAGGGCCATTTTTATTTTTAGTATGGGAGGGTTGGGGTGGCTGAAGTATGGGGTGGTCTAAGCTCTGCCCACCAGCCTGCACTGGAGTCAGTGTTACTACACTAGCCCAGGCCATTCCAGTGGAACCATCGCCATGGCTGAATATAGCTCATGCAGGCCATTATGCAATAGGCTAACCTAGTGTACACGATTACACAGAAATTGATTTAATGAAAGTTAACTGGAAACTCAGCACATCGAGGATCATGCCTGTAATTAACCCTTAAACTAAACTGTTCATTGATAAATTATCCAGATTGGACATTTTCTGAAGATAAATTCTCTACCATATATATATTTTTTTAAAGTTGGTTCTGTAAGTGCTGAGCTGAAGTTTGATAATTTTATTTGCAAATATGTAAGACTACCCTGCATACAATATTCCAACTTAGGACATTCATGAATGTCACCGAGCAGACACATGTAGGTAGAAGCAAAAATTTACTTTAATCTTCCATTATCAATATTTCCACATATAATTCTTTTTCATGAAGAGCTGACAGACACACGCTTCATAACCAAATAATTCATGATTTTAGAGTGGAAGCTCACTCAGGAAACAATATTAAGTAATATCAACTCATATTACGCAATTGTGACGGAAGTACAGTTGAGCAAGTAGAAAGTGCAAGAAAAACGAGGCTGTATATGGCAACATCTGGTAGTCCTTTGTAGTAAGCCCTCGTATCTTGATGAATGAATCACTAGGAATCCAGAGCCAATGTAATGTAAAACGTGATTGGCTGAACTTTGAGTGGTGGTGAAATGTTGCCATATACAGCCAGATTTTTCTTGCACTTTCTACTTGCTCAACTGTACGGTCGAGGTCATTAATAATCATCCATATATGGGTAACTCAGGTAAGAGTTTGACAGTTTCCCTGTTCCTTAGCTGATAAACTTTCCAATAAATAGGGTAAGTACCATCTATTAATTTACAACAAGCAGCTACACACTAATTAAAACGATTACATTATATGTGAACGTGAAAACATTAGACGACATTGTTTGAGTTACCCATGAATATTATTGACCCCGACTGTACATATGATGCTATCTATCTAAAATTTAGGGACAAATTTCTGATGGTTTCCTTCAGGAGCCTTTAACTTACCTTCATTTTCTCGTCCCATGAATCTATTAGCAGAGCTGTTAAAGCGAGGTTCAAAGGTTGGTGGAGGTGGACCACCACGGAAAGGTTGGGATCCACGCATCATTTCCTGTTGCTGCTGCTGTTTTTGGAATCTGGGAGGCAACTTGCTCTTGAACTGTGACGAGAAGACAGGCTGTTGGTCTCGAGGAGGACCATCTCTCCTATCAAAGGGGCGGTCATACTGGTCTCGTGTATGATCTCTATAGCTGTCTCTGTAATTATCCCTTCTATCTGGAAACTGCCTGAAGTCTCTCCCACCCTCTCGGTTCATGGGTTCCCTGTTCATGGGCTCTCGGTTCAAGGGTTCCCGGTTCATGGGCTCGCGGTTCATGGGCTCGCGGTTCATGGGCTCCCTGTTCATGGGCTCCCTGTTCATGGGCTCCCTGTTCATGGGCTCCCTGTTCAAGGGCTCCCTGTTCATTTGCTCCCTGTTCATTTGCTCCCTGTTCATTTGCTCCCTGTTCATGGGCTCCCTGTTCATTTGCTCTCTGTTCATTTGCTCTCTGTTCATGGGATCGCGGTTCGGGGGCTCGCGGTTCAGGGGCTCGCGGTTCAGGGGCTCGCGATTCGGGGGCTCGCGGTTCGGGGGCTCGCGGTTCGGGGGCTCGCGGTTCGGGGGCTCGCGGTTCAGGGGCTCGCGGTTCAGGGGCTCGCGGTTCAGGGGCTCCCGTTTCATGGGCTCCCTGTTCATGGGCTCCCTGTTCATGGGCTCCCTGTTCATGGGCTCCCTGTTCATGGGCTCCCTGTTCATGGGCTCCCTGTTCATGGGCTCCCTGTTCATGGGCTCCCTGTTCATGGGCTCCCTGTTCATGGGCTCCCTGTTCATGGGCTCCCTGTTCATGGGCTCCCTGTTCATGGGCTCCCTGTTCATGGGCTCCCTGTTCATGGGCTCCCGTTTCATGGGCTCCCTGTTTGGAGGCTTCTCATCTCTAGATTCACCGTTACTTCGTGAACAAACACCAGACTCAGTGTCATCTCTCTCTCTCTCCTCGACAAAATCAGGTCGTGTTTCCCATGGATCTCTGTGCTTTTTGCCACTATGCTTGGCTTGTTCATATCTCTTCTTTTCTTCAAATCTCTTTTCTTCTTCTTCGTGACGTTGGCGAGCACGTTCTAGAGCCACCTGTACTTCATCTCCAGGTGTGCGTCTCTCACGCCAAGTATCTTCCTCTTCTCTTGGATGAGGTGTAGGGGAGTGAGCAGGTCCATGTACTGGGTGTGTTGTAGGATGTGTCGGATTAAGTGCAGGTGAATGTGAAGGTGCAAGTCCTGGAGAGGGACCATGTGAAGGCAAGTGCATTGAACTATGCTGAGGTGGGCCACATCTCATTCCTGATCCCTGAGGCCCTACATATTCCCTTGAAGGACCCCTCTGATAATCATAACTGCCTCGTTGCTGTTGCTGCCACCTACCAGGAGAAAATCTTCGGTTATCAGGACCTCGGCGGTCTTCCCCACCAGTCTCTCGTCTAGTATCTCTCTGTACTTGATGGCCTCTCTCTCTAATACCAGGCTCCCTGTCCTGCTCACGTTCCCGAGAGCCCATGAGCTCTTCTCTTTCACGACGATCATCACTTTCTCGGCCACTTTCACGAACTCTCTCCTTTTCCCATTTTTCTCTTCTGTCTGGTTTCCAATCCACATTGCGCTTCTTATTTGTGTCCTCTTCAGCAGCACCTTCATCTTCACTGAAGTTCAACTTCTGGCTGCAAAAATAAGAAATATAATGATATAAACTTATGGAGTTGCAAGCTACAAGTTTACCTAACAATAAATCATACTCAAAATTTTCAAATACAGTACCCAAATTCATATACAGAATCATCGTTACCATTATAAAAATTATTATAAGAAGTGTTATTAGGAAAGCAAATCTATACAGGAAAGGTAAAAATATGCTCTCAAGCAGTTCAATGGTTTTATTTATTCAGTTAGTTGGCACTTCACTTCCAAACTCTTAAAAGCTTATTCTGATGCTACTTTTTAAAAAATATATACCCTTCAAACTTAAGGAGATTATATTACAAATAGGTGATTGAACTGATTATGCAAAACATAGTTATCTGGTCTGTTCATGCTGCAAATGCATCAAAACAAGAAGTCTGAACCAGATGAGCATATAAAATTGGTGTGAAAGGCTAACCACCCATCAATTGGAAAAGCAAGGTAAAGAAGTATGCGACACATCTGGGAGAAAAGCAAGGCAGACATGCAAGAATGTTGTGTGTACACAAGGATGATTGAAGAGTCTTCTGTTGCAGTCACTCCTCTGGAGGGAGTTCCAGGAAGGAGCAGGACATCAGAGCTATAGGCAGACAGATGTAAACAGATAAAAGACAGCATACAAAACTCTGTAAAATAAATTGAAACAATGGCAACATCCATGTCCCATATTACCCTACTCAGGGGTCTATAGGCCAAAGGTTGGACAACCATAGCCTGGTCATTTAAGTACCGAGAGGCCAATCCCTTCCCAGTGGTGCCATTACATGGGAAAAACTATTGGGCATCTCAGAGCCTGGTAATAATGTAAAATGTGAGAGGAATCTCTCAACCGAGCAAATGGGAAGCAACGTGCCCAACCAGTGCCGTCCCAAGCCAGGATAAATAGGGAGGGTGATGTCAGGAAGGGCATCCGTCCAACAAAACCAGCCAAAACCTAAATGGAAAATTCAAGAATGAGAGGAATCTCTCAATAACTATAACATCCTGCTCCCTCCAGAGGATGATCCAACAAATGTCTCCACACATTCTAATACCTTCTCCCTCCTTTCATTTTTCATATCTTCAACTTACCAAGCTATAAACTCCCAATACATAGATGGTCTTAAATACATAACAATGAAGTGCATTTGAAACCTTACAATACAGTAGGATGTCTCGTACTCTCAACACTTATACCACTACATAAAACTTCTCTGAAATTGCACGTCTGATATGCTATCTATGATATTATTTTATTCTCTAGAAAGTTCATCAAATATAAAATGGTTTTACTGTATAGCCAACAATCAACCATAATAACCACCCTGTTGTAGAGACTTCTCAAAGGAAATAAAGTGTGAGAGCTATGAACAAGCAGATGGATGGACATTGCTCTTTTATAACAGAGATAAATATACAAGGTAACACAGGGGATATTATCCTTTAATGCCATATTTGCAGATATGAAACCAGAGATGGACGTAGCAATCTAAGAGGTACCGATGAATAAAAATGGAGGGAATATGGCTAGTATTTACACGACTGATTTTGGAGGAATAAAAAAGCTGGAACTTATAGAACGGCAACTTAACAAGGGCGAACAGTAATTATAACATATAATAAAAATATAACTAAAAAACACTACTTACTTATAGTCCACTTCTGCAGCACTAGTAGCCCAGCCCTCAGACAGACCAGGATCATCTTCAAATCCTTCCAGTGCCTCCTTTTTAATAATAGGTGGCGGTACAACTATATCATCTTCAGTGGCTCCAGGTAAGGGACCAGGACCACTACTTCTGTATCTCTGTTGGTCACGACCATAGGGAGGCCTTGGCGGACCAGGGTAATTGGGCGGAAAACCACCAGGGAAGTTTCCACGGGGCATCTGTTTATATAAAAAAAATAAGTTTCATTGTCAATTAGGCTAAAGATAACATTCTAAAGCAACAGTGCAGTGAGGTATAACAATTTTCCAGTTTGTTGCATCTATAGTGTAGAAGATGCCTTTGTACAAACAGTTGAGCATAATAATGTGAGAATAAATTTTGCCCACTTTCCATACCTGTAGATAATAGATTAAACTTGAACATTAGATTGAGTCCAGTATTTTATTACTGTATCACTACCACCACTACTAAAGAGAACCATGCTATAAACTGATGAAAATTTTCTTTGTGAAAGAAGCATTACATAAATTTTCATGTTAAAAGCAGGTTACCGCCATCTCTAAAACACACTCCTAGCAAATCTTTACCACTCCTGAATGTCATGTGCAAGTTTTATTGCTTAACAGTGTCATTAAATGCTGAAAAACCATTGCAGGTGCTCTTGGCTCTCAGAAACAAATTTAAATATTCTGATTACTTCAAAAATACATGGTAGCATCAATTGTCTCACATTATCTCAGATAGGTCAAAGGCTGAAATGCCCAATCATGTAAGGGAGAGCAAGCAACACATTCCCAGGTGTGGTACAACATGAGGGTAAACCTAACTCATCTCTAAAGTTTTATCCAATGTAAATTATATCTACAGTATACTTACATAAGGGTTCATTCCTCTAAACTGATGCAACTGGGGACCAAGGGCTTGGGTTGGTCCCATGGGGCCAATGGGTCCTCCAGGAACTAAAGGGGGCCCACCAGGTCTAGGACCAATTCCTCCAGAGCGATTTGGGGGATGTATCTCACCGTTGAATGTGTTTGTGGCCTGTGGACTTGGCAAGCGCTCATCCTGTGGCAACTGTGATACAACGCGACCCCCACCCTTGATCCAACTGCCCTCGGCTGTAAATTAAATTGAATGTGAGAAAGGTAAAGAATCTTTCTGATGAGCAGACACTTATAATAGCCGTTTCTCCCTATCAAAAGCTTTTGCATTTATGTTTTAACGATGAAATAGTTATACACAATGCAATTACATGATAGCAAACTACTTTCTGCCCTATACTTTAAAAAAAATAAAATAAAAAGATAAAATAAAATATATTTGGCCAGAAAGTCCCTCCGTCACACAAAGGAGGGACAGCAAGCTCGAAGTATAAAGAAGGAAGAGTAAGACCACTGAAGAGGAAAGGGAATGCCTCAGATCCATTGTGGCATTAAAACACTCAAACTATTGCCCACATCTTAGCCACAATCAGAAACAACTTTTAAATGATCAGACACAAAATTTTGGTACACATATGTATGTAAACACTACTATATAAATACAGGAATGGGACAGGTTGTGGATTATTATGCGGCTGAATCATGTCATTTGTTATATTATTAAAGTTAATATCCCCTAACCAATAATATTGTCAAAATTAGAGACTGACAAAGTTAAGCAAGGAATATCACTGTTGAATAAACTTTATACCTAATTTGGGGGAAAATTCATTATCAATGATTGGGTAATATTTTGGGACTACTTTTCATGTCGCCAATTTTGGTGTATAGACACTGGTTTTGGAAGGTATACTGTATGAAAAAAATGAGACATTAAAGAAAGAAGAAAGAAAAAAAAAATGAAATCTGGAAGGAGAGCTCAGTCACAAACCATAAGCCTAATATTCTAAAGTATAAACAAATAAGAATGTCTGTTGACTTGGCAATGCATCCAATTATATATGTCTATTTATGGTAATCTACACTTCCACAATGATCTACTAGTCACAGTTAAGTCCTAGTTTATGCAAGGATAATACAAAAGAACTAAATTACACATAACTTCACACATAATGCAACCTAAAAATATTGGATCTGGCCGACACTCTTACAAAAAAAAAAAAAAAAAAATCAATTGCTTACTCTGTGGCCTCAGATTTGGACCAGGCCCATATTGAGGCGATGACTCTGCTTGCGAGTTGCCACCACCAAGCTTGGGGAACTCCCGATGAAAAAACTGCGACTGTTGGACTGAGGAGGACTGTTGGAGCCCACCATCCAGTGGGAGTGGTACCCCGGGGGAGCCACCATGATGGCCCCCACTTGCTGCTGCACTGCTCCATGGCTTGTTGTTGCTGCCATTGCTTAGGTTTGTAGTGGTGGAAGCCAGAGTGGTGGTGTTGCTGCTGTTGGAAGCTACAGTATTGCTGTTGTTTGTAGTTGTAGTGGTGCTGGTGATAGGAGTTGTAGTGGGGAGACTGGGACTGATGCTGCTTCCACCAGTAGCTGACTTGATGGCCATGGGATTGGCATTGATGCTGTTGCTCATCAAGCTGGTCGTGCTGGTTGTGGGAGTATTGATTGTAGAAGCTAAAGTTATGCTGTTTACATTGGGGTTGTTGTTGATATTTTTGTTTTTGTTGCTTGTGATGGTGATGGTACTGACGCTGTTGTTGTTGTTGCTGCTGTTGTTGGGCATGGTGGTGGTGTTGTTGGAAATAATAGGGGGGCTGTTCAGAGTTATACCACTGTTCCCACCATCCATCAATGAACCTCCACCAATTACTGAAAAAAATATAACTCGGATAAAAAATGTATCAATAAAATTATAACATTTTGCTTTTAGCTTTCAAGAAGAAATATACCAAATCAGCATAGAGGGCTAACCTGTAGGTTGAGAATTTGGAGTGGAGCTTGTGCTGCCCCCAAGACTGTTGCTGGTCGATACTTGGCCGGCCACATCCACACTCATAGGTGCCCCTGCCCCGGGTGCCTGTAACACAAGTTTAGAAAGGAGTTTCAAAAATTACTTAATTTCAAATACTTGGTAATTCAAGATAAAATTCACTTCCATAGTGACCAATGACCTGCACTAGCCCAAGGCAGAATGAAGAGTGATAGGGAAGGGGTAAAACCCGTTTGAAAAATAAAGTACCTTTAGATAAACAGAGCTTAATCTACCATACTGGACTTAAAAGTAGAAAAAGTATTTTACAAGTGCATCAAACTTACCTTGGGAGTGAGGTCTAGTGGTGGAGTTGGTGTCGGTGTCATTTCCTGAGGAGTGGAGGACCCATCTGGGGTCATCTCCTCCGCCTTGCTGCCCCATCCTTGACCACCAGCAGGTACCAAATTAACGTTCGGGTCGTTACCACTGTTCTCAGCCTTCAGACTTGGCAAGTTAGCAGGAGGAGGAACCCGCCGCACGGACGCCACTTTACCCAGGCTTTGCATGCCATGTTTCTGGATTACAGTTTTTTGAGTAGTTTCAATAGACTTGCCCTGGAAAAACAAAAGCATGTGCATTAAACACCATTACCTATGTCTGTTTAACACTAACTTTAGCACAATATAGATGCAGCACTAATGTAATTCCTCTCCCTTCAGAAACAACTCTATTCCAGTTACTACCATTTACATTTGTCTTTTGCAAGTACTGTACTTCTTGTTATACACTAGTGTTACTTTCCTTCAGCTCATGTAAAAAGAAAGAAATGTACAGTATGTACAGTAAATAAGGAAAATCAAGGAGTTAAATTTGTGAAAAAATTAGAAAATATGAAGCCATGAAAAACACTTAATTCACAACCTATTTCTTACATTTACTGTACAAGTAATGCAATCATAGGATATGATATTAAATTAACATAATTTAATGGTAACCCATTCCCCAACAGGCCAAATACTTCTTCACTCTCCTTCAAACAATAGATACAAAACAGATGCATGACAGTTACCCATTAAACCATGTTAGTTTAACTTCATTCATTACCCGGTATGTCATAATACACTAATACAAAAAAACATTACTACAGTAAAAGTCCGTTAATCTGACCACGGATACTCCGAAAATCACAATAGTCCGAATTTTTTAAAGTGGTAATAATAATTTCAATTTTGGTGCCCAAGTGGCCTATGCGGGGATTTTCCGGGTGCGTCGTCACATATGCCTACGTGACTCACGTACAACTGGGCCACCCACACTCTCCCAGTTACTAGGCGTACCTATGCGCAAATTAATATTCAGTGGAAGTGATTTTAAAAGAAAATTACCAAAATTTATTAATACAAATTATGGAATGTTGTGCACGAATGAAAATTCAATGAGTTTTGGTGATAACTTAACTTTCCACCCCACTATCACCCTGACGCTCGCTTGATACACTCGCGATATGCCTAACCCCTTTATAGTGAGGAGCAACTTCTCAAAACAGGCATTTTTCATACTTTTAGCACATATCCCAGTACAGACATTTGATATGGTGAAAAGTGCAAGTGATTGTATGAGAAAATGACAAAGAATTATTAATATAAACAGAGGAAATGTATTTGTATGACTAGAAACTCATGGATTATTGGAGATAACTGAACTTGTCAACCATCACCCTCACTCACTACACCCACACTATTAGGCCTACCCTTTTAAAATGAACAACCTTTAAAAACATTCATTTTCCATACTTTAGGCTCAAGTTTAGAATTATTTTTAGTCACTAGCTGTGTATGGGATCCAGAGATATGAGTGAAAGCACACGTAGTTTTGAGAGCGGGTGTGCAGGCAGACAGTCGTATGCATCAAATTTAAGCCCTCGGATATTATATCTCGGATCTTCTGATAACTCGACAAGGGTCTCCCACCAATTGATCTGAGATAGCAAGGGTTTACTGTAATCCTATAATTTGTGTGTTTCTTTTTCAATATTTGTATTTGGAGGTCCAACCAATAATCCGAAAAAAACAATAGTCCGGATGACCTTCAGTCCCCTGCAATACGGATTACAGGACTTTTACTGTAATTACAAGAATATAAGTGTTGGTATATATTGATTCCTCCAAAATATTCCAAGAAATAGGCCACAATTATTTCTTAGTCATTTTGGCCCTCTTTCATGACAGTGTGGAGGAATCAAAGACTCATTGCAGTACTTCCAGAATAATGACCTCTCTTTCCAAATGGCCTGTATACGAATTCCTGTGGGTAACCATACATAACACTTACCTTGAATATATTATTTATGTTTAGTGACTGGAACTTCTTTGATTTCTCCCCCTTTGCTTGAGACCCAGACGATGCTGACATGCTGATCACAGGCGCTCATTTAGATGCTGAGGAACCTGTGGAACGAACCACTAAACTGCAAAGGAAAAAAAAATATATTACAAATTGCATGCTGCCACAGCAACAAAAATTAAATACATGCAAACACTTTAATAAGCTTGAGATAGTAATGAGAAGGTGGGATATATAATTACTCTTGACATGTCATCTGGTTTCCATCAGTACCTGTATGGCATGTTCTGTATATATTAATAGGGCATGAGGCTACAGTATTCTTTTAAAAGGGTACAGATTTTCTGATTCACAGTACAGTATTACTCTATGCTGCAGGATGAGTTACAGTCCTTTCCATATATCATAAGGAATTAACTACTGTACAATAACTGAACATATAATATAAGGTAATAGCGTGAAATTAACAAGCTCATTATCAAACTCCTTAAGACTTCAACTTGTTTACATATGGTACTTTCTACTGATACCATACTAACAAAATTTGACAGGTAAGAATGTAACCAATGACAGCTGTGGCAGGTGGGTGGCAGCAGCTAACTTTGGTCTAAGCAGAAGCTTCTGCGATGTTGAGGAACTTTTTTCTTAAAAGTGACTTAACATATCAACTGTTCATAAGGGCAAATCTACCAAGGGAAATATAAATATAAAAACTGTGGCAAATTCATTCATGGTGTGCCCAGGACCCAATGCAAATCAACCTGAAATACATGGTACTGGTACCTGGTACAGTACATTTCTGTATATTTATCTAGTATATTGTTATTTTGTAGCAGTGTTGCCACATCCAGCTAGGTCCCGATAGTTTGCCCCAGTCAGGTCCCGGTACTTTACCACGGTTAGAACCCAGGTTTGGTCCCGGTAGTCTGCTGTGGTCTATGTTAGGTTAGGTAAGATCAGGCTAATTCCAAAATTTAATATAGGCATTTAAATATGCCTTAACTTGGAAATGGGGCATTTCCGAAGAAAATGCCGTAGAAGTAAAGTGACTTAGAATGGTATTATTAGTGGATAAAGAGGGTAGAATCATTGTAATAGAAAACAGCAATATACTTGATAATTTATTACCCAGTTCTGTAAGGTGTAATGCTACTAGTGTGTATGCACAAGATCCTGCTGGAAGCAGGTTCTGGATAATGGGTGTCTGGACACCATTTCATCGAAGTCTCAGCTATTGTTTAAATACATTATTGTACAGAAATAATACAACTTCCCTGGGTAGGTTAAGATTTGTTTGTTGGGATTGTTAAGTTTGGTTAAATCACTTCATTTTTTAAATTACGTTAGGTTATGAAAAATAATAATTATCATGGGTATTTACTGCTTCGCTTATAATGTAAGATTTCCCAAAAATTTAAATTAGGGTTTATTTAGGGAAAAAAAAACAAAAAAAAAAAGGATAGCAGTGGTTAGTCATATGTACAATTCCCAAATAATATATACATAATGCGAAACATGAAAATAACGCCTATATATAACACATGAATCATCTTCCTATAAAAGTAGGTATAGGCCCAGTTTTGAGATGTTACAAGGTTGAAAACTGTATATTGTGGTCGTATTAGGTTTGAAGACCTGCTCATCGATTACTTCACAACTCCATTGGAGTGTGGACCTGCTTATTCAGTTATCCTTCTGGTACAACCATGGCATGTGCTGTTTTCCTTTGTTCAGGATGTGGGTTGGAAGTATACTCACCAAAGTCAACCAACAATGGTACAGTTGGCCACACATGAAGCTGGTTTGGCTCATTACTTGTGAGGTTGCTACAAAAGAACGGAAAGTGAAAAAAGATGTAGTTCGTTGACAGGCAGAGAGTAAAATATTATTACTGTCTGCTTGTCAACAAACTCTAACTTTTCCCCACTTTCCTTCCTGTTGTAGCTATCTCACAAGTAGCGAGGTGTACCAGATTCATATGTGGGCAACTGTACAGGTAAACCAAAGCCATGGTACTGCACTGTACATAGGAGCCGGTACATAGCAGCCCTACAATGATACGTATAAGCAAATACGGTGGTACATAGGAGCCAGTACATAATAGCCGACGGTAGCCTACAGAGCAGCTAAGAAGCCCCTTACAATACAACTACCTTTAGTTTTCCTTTGTATATTGTTCAAAGCAGCACGGGTCAATACAAAACAAAATTACATTTTCAAAATGTATATTAACAATTTCTGTGTACTGAAAACATTGGTACATTAAATGAAGCTTAGTTTCTAATTTCCCTTACCTAAGTTAGTTAGAGCCCTATAACTTTATACTTTGGCTGAGGTCTAACGTTACACGAATTAGAAAGTATACCCCACTTCATTTCCTGGCAATACAATTTTACCTGAAGTTTTCCTACATTCCCTCCTATTAGCTTCCATATCTATTTAATCAGTAACGTTATTGTGCTGGAGGATCCAGTTTGGATTAATTTAAATAAAAGGTCTGGCACCAAAAATGACAAGAAATGTCTCCTCCATGGTTTTACATTATCTTTGTTATAGTTCCCGGAATATCAACCTAACGGGCACTTGATAACATTCCCAACACCCATAACCCAAAACAAAAATAATCTAAAACCACAAAACAGCCATGGGGAAAATCTCGATACAATTAAATGTCCGTCAGCTGCATTCACTACACACTTTCTATTATAATATTAACTTACACCGCGGATATTCACTACTCATCACTAACTTAATTCAGGGAGTTAGCTGGCCACAATAACTACCTCCCTACCCCTCCTAGTGGTGATAGATAGGTATAGGGTGTAAAAAAAAAAATAGAATCCCTCGCCTCAGTAAGGACCTCCACCAAACAACCCCCCCTCAAAACAACACCGTCACTTGGCTGGCTTTCTTCATGATAAAAAGATTTGATGGTAAAGGTGGCCTGATTGCACTCACCACGCCCACATAACCACACCTACACTACCTCCCCTACCTGCTACTTCATGTTCCTGTTTCACCTTACAGCCAGCCACAGCGTCCGAATAGCAAGAGGGTCAATAACACACAACAAATATGAGCCCTCCCAAATCCTCTCAGGTCGTCTGCTATCATTATTATTAATTATCGGCAACAAACCAGTCCAAGCGTCACTTACCTGGGCTCGTTCCAATGACGGATGACTGAAAAATTAACCCTATCCTAATAATAGAGGTAAAGGGACGGATGGCGACAGAATTTCACGATATTTTCACTACCACTACGCCCCGCCGAGCGACTGTCAAAATGGCGAACTCTACCAAGCTTCCTGGGATCGATATGATGACGTCACACCAGTGTTGCCAGGTCTGTTTGACGAAATATCCCTAACTTCAACATCAGAATTTCCCTTTATACCTCAAAAATTCCCTGTTTACTCCTGAAGATAATCGTACTGTACATTGAGGCCAGTGGTTCTCAACCTGGGTGCCATGGACCCCAAGAATTTAGGGGGGGAATGGCGGGCTGTCACAAATTATACAATTCTTGCCATGGACAAAAAAAAAAAAAAAAAACTTGCATCACTCTGTCCTGGCAGAAGACTTAAATAAAGCAAGTGTTCTCTTCATCAACATTTTGTTTTTATTTTATGTAAACCTTTTTTTATTGGCGGGGTGGGATTTGGGAAAATATGCAGGGGAGCCACATGAATGTTGAGAATTCATGAAGGTGGGAATGGACTGAAAAAGGTTGAGAACCACTGATTTAGGCCCACAGGACACACGGGCGCTTTGTGGTTACATCGCAGAGTCGCCCGTGTGTACGGCTGGCGGAGGCACCGAAACGACAGGCTCAGTGGCGACAATATTGCAACCCTCCAACTATCGCCCCATTGCTTTGACCTCATGTCTATCTAAAGTCTTCGAATCTGTGCTTAACTCCAAAATTCATAAGCACCTTACTCGCCATGATCTTCTTTCAGATCGTCAGTATGGTTTCCGTCAGGGACACTCTACTGGCGATCATCTCTCCCTCCTTTCTGATTCATGGTCATCCTCTATTCGGAACTTTGGTGAAACTTTTACTGTTACCCTCGACATATCCAAAGCTTTTGATAGAGTCTGGCACAAAGTTTTAATCTCCAAACTCTCATGTGTGGAGTGGCTCAACCTTCACAACACTCCCGGACAAGGTGGAATCAAAGGCCTTTCGTCTAATCAACTCTCCTCCTCTTACTGATGCACTACAACCTCTCTCTCTTTGCCGCAATGTTGCATCACTTTCTTCTATCGCTATGAAACTGGACATTGCTCTTCTGAACTCTCTTAATGTATTCTTCATCCCCTCAGAAGAGCATTCAACACTCGCCAAGCCTCTCGTTCTCACCCCTTTTCTGTCCAACTCCTTAATGCAAGAGTTAACCGGTATTCTCAATCTTTCATATACACAACTGGTCAACTTTGGAACACTCTACCTTCATTCATCTTTCCACCTTACTACGACTTATGTTCTTTCAAACGCAATGTGTCTAGGCATCTCAAACGAAATTGGACATGATTTTGGACCACTACTCAGGTGGGGACGACGAGCGGGCTCACAGCCTTTAGTCCTCATCTTTCTAGATATAGAAAAATATATATATAATTTGACTTGATCACGATTCTTACGATTCGGCTCCCTTATCTCTTGGTCACACCTAATAACATAATGCTTGGTACAGAACCACCTGAGGCAGGCTTGTTTAAAAGTCTATCTATAGCTCCAATTTAGACTTTTCGTCAGTGACTCCCAGTAAGTAGTCATTCCGATCTCAATAATCTTGTCTCCAGATCCGTCCTCCTTGTTTACATTACAAATCATTATCTTGTGCTTTATCTTCCTTTCATTTTTTGTTGTCACATCAGAGACAGCCGACGTACTCGCACTTGCCTGAAAACAATGGAAACCTATGGGCAAAGTTTAAATATATTTAGACTTTGTCTATGGAAAGCCACGTCCCCGCTACTGGGTGTAGTCCTTGTGTGGCGACCACAAAGAGCCCGTGTGCACCAGGCCTTGCCATCTTCTTGATATTTCGTCTGGTAGAAATTTCCCCATTTACCTTTGAACAATCTTTATATAATTTCCCCATCAATACCTCTAATTCTCCATGTCTAGAAAAATTCCTCATACCTGGCAACACTGCGTTACACTCCCAGAATGCGCAGCGCCATGAAGATAAATTTTTACTCTGGATAGTTTTCTGGAAGATTCATCCGTTTCAACAGTTTCTTTCTTATAAGTGGTTAAGGGTATAAACAGATACCCAAAATTTCCATAGTAAAAATACTCCTAAATATATTTGTCACTCCATCACAGATTATGAAAATTAAAGCTGCAGGTTGTCGGTGGTCCCAAATGAAAGGAAATGGTCTGTGCTCTCTCTGGGATGGTTGATACAGAGCGGCTCATTCGAAAACATGACTGACTATGGATTTCTTGGCAAGGCACTAGGTTTCACTGGGTGGCAAAAAATAGGTGAGGTGCATTGATATTGCAAAGGATGGTGGAGAAAAAGATACAAATATATCATACAAATTTTTTTTTCGGGAAAATGACTATTGAGGGCCGGCATTAAGGGAGTCATTATATACAATTTTCAAGAAAGAAGGACAAGGGAAACAGGAAGAAAAAATAACTATACTTTATTCATTTAACGCAGATTTTGGGTTAATAATTGAGTGATCAACTTGCGTAGTTTATTATCTACTAAATTAAACTGAGTATGTGGAAGGTTACGTAATTATTCATATATAAATGTTGGTTACATATGGATGGCCTTTCAATTATTACAGGGCTATGAAGTTTAGACGTGATTATATCATAAAATTTTTACTGGATCCATGTAATAAATTTGGGGCGCAATTTACATTATCATAATCCCAAATTGATGAGGATATGCTAAATATAGAATGTGGGTTGGAATTGGTAAACTTTACTCGGTACTTACCAATGTCTCGCCTCTGGTAGCCTAGAGTGTCACTCTGCTTTTCCCCATTGTTCTATAGCCTATAGGTGTTCTTGCACTCGGAGAGCAAGAACATTGGGCATACTCACCCACCCTCCCACTCCCATGAACTCATCTCCGCACTACAAAAAATTTCACCTCGCCACATGACAAGTTTTACTTATTTTCTTTGTACAGTACTTCACAACTTCACATATATGTATACACAGGTTCAGTAATGATAACAAGGAACAGTCACGGCAGATAGTCCTTGACTAGAGTCTGTGAAGGAATGGCTCGACCAGCTGTTTCTACCTGACACTGTAGCATTAAGAGAAGAAAGCTGTAACAATATTTTCCCCTTCATTACAACTTTGCTATATGACGTCAAGGGTGAAGGAATACCTATAATGTGCGTTGGTGTGAGGAGAGGCTCTACTGACTCGACCAACAAACAACAATAATGAAGCACCGAAACGAGATAAAAATACACGTCAGTTATTCATGAGTTGCCATATTCTGAAAAACTTTGCACATTCAGTTGGAGGCAGTCATTTACCAGTCCACCAGGCACCAAGATGGAGGCCAGTAGTGTAGTGAATTTAGACTTTAGCAATACTCCCGTTTCTGACTTGTTGAACGTTGACGATTTGGTCTAAACGTACCAGATACCCAAAGTGTTTTCCGCCACCGATTCTGAACACCTGAATTAAATTATTGTGGACCCTGAGGTGTCACTATAGAGAGTCCCTGACCGTCCTCACAGTCTGTCCCTGTCCCACTTTCTTCAGCTTCCCTTGTCCCTGTTCATACGTTCTCTGTCCTTGACCCTACCTCAGTTTCTGTAGCTTCTGCTCCTATTATTGTTTGTATCCCTCCTGTTCTTGTCTTCGTTTTTACACGCCCTGTACTAGTGCCTGTTTTTACACACACTGATATTACCTCCAGTTGCAATTCCCGTGTACTCTACCAACCCCGTACCCTACCACCATTCCTTTACATCAATCTGCTTCCACTTTACATACTTCCCCCTCGGTCCGTCGTCCACATACCGTGTTTGCCCCCACCACCATGTCTGCTCCACCCCCTACACCTCGTAAACACACCACGAAACCCAGCGACCAACCTGTCGAACCTTGCCCTACCATCACCCCCTCTGCTGCGTCGTCTCTTCCTAATCTTCGCCCCTCGTTGTCCTCGACTACTCCCTCACTCATTAGTGTCGCCCCACCCGTTTCATCCGATGCCCCTGAGTCAAACAATTTGCCTTCCTTTGCCTCCTCTTTTAGTACGCACTCTTTCCATCCTCCGTGTGATCCTCCTCTTCCTGTTCCCTCTGTGCTTGGTTCATACGAACAAGCTTCCCATTTTATATTTGCATCAGTTGGTAATCGCCACAAACGGCGTGGTTCCGTCACTCCTGATGTACACACTCCATACGCTGCACCTCCTGGTCGACGTCGCTCCCCACAGCAGGACATCTCGCCGGTTCCAGGGTCCTCAGTCCGTGGTCCAAATATCAGGTCTTCCTTTGGCACTCATGCTGCGGGTCCTACTCCTGGTCAGTCATCCTCGCCAGACACTCGAACTTCTGCTGTACATTCTGCCGGTGCTCTATACTCCATTTCCACCCCTGCTCTTCGTACTGCACACTCTGTCCCTTGTCAGTCTCCCTCCACTTCTCGGGATACTCAGGGGCCAACTCCATCATCCAGAAAAACAGCCCAGAAAGGGAAAAACATATGTACTCCTCCTGCTACCTGGCACGACCCAAGTAAGTTGTCACGGGGCAAAGCTAAAAACAAAAGACCTCCACCCCTTCCCATCCCTTTACAACCCGAGGTTAATCTCACCCCAACACAACTTGTAACTATTGATACATCACCACCTTCTTACCCCAATGACTACATCCACAACTTGACACCAACCTCACACAACTACGCCTAGACAGACACCAACAACAACACCAAACTCACACCACCACTACAACTGAACACCAAACTCACACCATGCGCACCACTACAACTAAACACCAAACTTACACCACCACTACAATTGAACACCAAACTTACACCACCACTACAACTGAACACCAAACTTACACCACCACTACAACTGAACACCAAACTCACACCACCGCAATTTTAGGAAACCAAGAAATGCAGGTTGTAAATCCTATAATATCACTGTTAAAATTTTTCCTGTTGAAATACGGAGCTTTTACTGGCAGCAATGGCTGACAACTTTTCTCCGCAAAATTACAGATGTCCGTTAAACAGCTTACATAAAGTTTTTCATAAAATTTACTGACCTCCGTAAAATGTTATGAGGGAAAAGTTCCGCAAAATTTACGGAGTACCGTTAATTATTTAACTATACACAACAACCAGTCACCAACCCAACAACTACAAGCTATATCCACTACCCTCTACAATCTACATCAACACAAACTTACACCAGCCCCATCACTCCAGCACCGTCAGGGACCCCAGCAGTAGCCAGTAGGAGTTGACGAAAATGAATGAAGATTGCGAGGCTAGCGATACAGAGCTGGCAGGAGTTTTGAAGTTTCCTAAATTATTATGATAAAGAGAAAGAAAGGGATTCTAAAACAAACTTGATATAGATACTGGGAATGATACCGAGAACGAACGTCAAACCTAGAACGAAGATGATGTTGAGAACGATAGTGATGTGAAAAAGAAAGTGACGTTAATAACGAAAGTGATACCGATAACAAAAGTCATGTTGAAAACGAAAATTATTATTAGAAGGAAAGTGACACAGAGAACGTAAATGTTATCGAGAACGGGAACTAAGTCTAAGAGGGAAGACGAAAGTATTATGAACAAGGATATGGGCAGGAACGAGGACGAAAATTATGCCAGGAACGGGGATATGGGTAGGAACGAGAACGAAAGTCTGACCGAAAAGGACACTGATGGTGACGAGAACGAGGAGGACATGCACTGATGGTGATGAGAACGAGGAGGACACGGATGGTGACGAGAACGAGGAGGACACGGATGGTGACGAGAACGAGGAGGACATGCACTGATGGCGACGAGAATGAGGAGGACACGGATGGTGACGAGAACGAGGAGGACATGCACTGATCTTGACTAAACGAGGAGAATGAGGAAGAGGAAAGAAATACTTATGCTGAAGGTGAAGTGGAGAACTCTCCATGGTGATAACGACGGGGACAATGAATATTAGGTACGGTAATATATTTGAGTGTTCTATCTTGGCTACTTGTGTTCGTATCTGTATTTTTTTATTTGTGTATTTTGTCCATCTTATGCATGTTGCTATCTATTTATTAAAATGTCAAGGTAATACATGTGAAAATATTTTGTTGCCGAGTGGAAGTTGATGTTGTACACGAATATTATTAATTAAGGGAGTTAATACAATACTGATAAATCTGGAGCAACGGGTTCTTCCAAACCTATTATATTTGTTTATCTGGTCCTGTTTCCTGGCATATTTTGGAAGAATAGAAACGCTCCAATGTATTAAGTTTATAGATAGTAAGTACACTTTCGATACATTTCAGCCCCTCAATTCCTCCAAAGCATGCCATAGGAAACACAGGACCAGAATAATACAACTATAATACAACTGTTGCTTGGAATAGTTTGGTGGAATCAGTTGTTTCAGATTTACAAATACTGTACTTCCTTCCTCCTTAATTTGTTTTCTACCAGCACATTCCGTTGTTCCGCTCACATCAGGAGTGGTCAGGTCAGGTCAGGTGTCGTTCGGGAAGCTTAGCCTTTGTATCGGCGCTTCCCTGATGATCCTCACTGGTCGGTTTTCAGCTCCTCAATTGGTTGCTTCGAGAATTTTTCTTTGTCGTTCCCTCTTTTTCCACATTTCATATAAAACTGTCTTGGTATCTTCGATCAGTTCGTCTTTAAATAACAGTTCTCCAATTATGTCTTCTTCCTCCTCTGTATTTAGTCTTTCTGTTTGCAATATTTTCTTTCTTTCGTTTTCATAAGCTGGGCACTGTAACAGGAAGTGAGTTAGGTTTTCTAATTCACTATTGCACATGATGCACCTTGTGTCACCATTCGTGTGCCTATTTCTGTCACTTAACTTAAGATTATTAGTCCTTGCCCTATATAAAATTTGCGATGATGGCTTGTTGTCGTAAAACTTTTCTTCTTTTATCTTTTTCTTAAATTTATTGTATAATTTTAAACTAGACCTTTCTTCCACTTCTTTCTTCCATTTTTCTGTATCCCATTCTATAATTTTTCCCCGTAAATTTTGTGTCTTCATTCCTTTCAAATCTGAATGTTTTAATTTTAAGTTTTCCAAAAATTCTTTAGTTGTCTGGATCCAGTAGTCCTTGGGTATGTTCAATTTTTCTTCTACTATACTTCTTAGTAGATCATTACTTTCATTTTCTTCTATGTACTTAAGGTACTTCAACTGGTTTCCTCTGATTCTGCTTTCCATAGTGCTAGAGCCAATTTCTCCTCTCAAGGTTGGTATCTGTGCATAGCTAGGTGCTCCTAAAATTGATCTGTACACTGAATTTTCTATCCTTTGTAATTTACTTATTTCTTGCTTGGTATATCCAAGTATGCTAGATCCAAACAATACTGAGGGCAATACTACACTTTTCCAATACGTTTTGCCAATTAGAATTTTGTTGCAACTCTGGGATATTAAAGGATAAGTTAAGTTTGCTAATTTCTTTGCTTTTTGTAAAGATTTTTCTTTTTGAATTCTGAAGCAATTTCTCTTATTTGTTACAGTTATGCCCAAATATTTCATGTCACTGGCTACTTTAATCCCATTTATCTCTTCCGTTTGTATTTTGCTGTTGAAAATTAGAACATTACTTTTGTCTTTATTTATCTTTAATCCCGTTGTGTGGCTAAGGTCTATCAAGGAATCTATCATCTTTCCCATTTCCTCCTGTGTTCTCGAGATCAACAAACCATCATCAGCAAAGAACAGTGCGTTTAATTTAAAAAATTCATCTTTGAACCCTCCCTCCTTCTCTAATCTGTCTATTATAGTGTATGTTAATATCTTAAACAGGGTAGTGGAAGCTGTACACCCTTGCTTAATGCCGCTGCTTACACACATTTTTATTTCCTCTTCTTTTCCTATTTTTATTACTGTTACATCATCTGTGTATATATCTGATATTATTTCTATCAAGTTTGTATGCACTCTATATTCTTTTAAAGTTTCTATTAAATTATCTCTTTTAACGAAATCATATGCTTTTGCAAAATCCACAGCTGTTACATATAAAGTTTTTCTCTCTTTGAAAGACTTATCAATACAGTATTTTAGGACCATTAAGTTATTTTCTACTCTTCCTTTCTTAGTAAAACCACTTTGACTTTCCTTAATTAGGTTGTTACTTGCTAAATGTTCTTCTATTGTGTCTTTTACTGATACGGACATAAAAAGTTTGTAGGATATATTGGTTACGGCAATAGGTCTTAATTCTGACACTTTAGGTTTACTTTTCTTAGGTATCATCGTTGTTCTCGATTCCTTCCATGAGGTTGGAACTTTTCCTTCCCTTATTATTTTTTGAAAACCTCTTGTTAGTAATTTTATAAATTTACTACTGTCTTGCATTGCCTTGTAAAATTCTCCCTTCATCCCATCTGGTCCTGTTGCCTTCTTGTTCTCTAGTTTCATTATACTTTTCTTTACCAACTCTTCAGTTATATTTGGATATTTCATGTCCCCTGTTAAACGTTCGAGGCTGAAAGCCAACTCTAAATGTTCAACAGCTCCTTCTTGACATGTAAAAATGATTTCCTCTCTTTCTTCCTCCTCTATTACTCTTACTCTTATGTCTCCTTCTCTAGTTGTTCTATCTTCTTTGGATACCAAGTACTCATATTTTGTCTCTGTATTCCATACCTCCTTTATTTTGTTTTCATTCATCTCGTATATGTTCCCCCAATATGTCCTGATGGCTGTTTCCATTTCATTTCTCGGTATTTCAATTCCTTCTTCATTATAAATTTTCAAGCCTTCCTCTTTCGTTTTAGTCTTCTTTCTCAGTTTGTCAATATGTTCCCATAATTTCTTTCTGTTAGAGTTGTTCTTAATTTGTCTCGTAATTTTTTCTTCGTATTCATACATTGCTTCTGTAATTTTTCTTTGTGTCTTTATTTTTTCCTCAATGTATTTCTCATTATAGTGCCTTTCTTCTTGTGGTGTAATGGCATTCCTTTTTGCTCTATTGTATTCTTTTCGTCGTTTTATACTTTGTCTAATATCTTCTGTTATCCAGGGCTGCTCTTCTATCTTTTCTTCACCTTCTCCTTTTATCTTCTTCCTGTACTTCCTCTTTAGATTCTTGTTTGCCACATCTAAAAGTACAGTATTTAGCTCTTCAATACTTATGTCTTGTTTCTTCTCTAGTTTCTCCTCTACGTCTTTCTTATATTTTTCTAGTGAGTCTTTATCTGTTTTGTAGTATTCCTGTATCTCCCATCTTTCTCTACCTGTTATTTTTGTCCTTTTATCCTTTCTTACTAGAGTCACTTCAAGTAGATTATGGTCCGATAGGTCAAAATACTTTTTCTCTTCATCTATTTCCATCCCTCTGTACTCTTTATACAGTTTTGGTGTAATTAACACATAATCTATCACACTTTCTTGTTCATTTCTTTTCCATGTTATCTCTCCTATACATCTAAAGTCATCATTTAGCATCACTAGGTTATACATTTCCATCCAATCCAGTATCATCTTTCCATTATCATCCACTGATTGTCTGCCTTTAAACCCCACATGGCCATTAAAATCACCTAAAATCATTAAATTTTCTTCACTATTCTTTTCTATTTCTTTTTCGATCTCTTTTCTTAAAATTTTATTTCTTTCTTTGTCATTCACCGAAAAATACACTACAATAATATCGATATCTAACCCAAACAAATTTCCTTTTATGAACAAATAATCTTTCAACTTGTTTTCTTGTTTCTGCATTAGAATTTTCCCATATTTTCTGTACAACACCATAATTCCTCCACCTTTTCTATCCTGCATTTCCCTCATACTTTCCGTTACTTGAATACTATCACTAATTTTCACTTTCCTTATTTTTTCTTGCGTTTCTTGGTTGATGGAGGGTATATGTCAGGTCAGGTGAGATTAACGCAGCGTATAGGTCAGGTCAGGTGAGATTGGCGCAGGATATAGGTCACGTCAGGTGAGATTGGCGCAGGGTATAGGTCACGTCAGGTGAGATTGGCGCAGGGTTATAGGTCAGGTCAGGTGAGATTAACGCAAGGTATAGGTCACGTCAGGTGAGATTGGCGCAGGTCAGGTCAGGTGAGATTGGTGCAGGGTAGGTGACATTAGGGACAGGTGGACGTTACTCTTGAACTCACCTCACCTCACTTCGAAGACCTCATGTGTCCTGGAGAGGTTGAGGAGGGGGTGGGGGGTACCATATAAACACACACACACACATATATATATATATACATACTCACATAAATATATACATATATACTGTATATACTCACATATATACATACTCACATACATGCATACACACATACAATCACGGTCAAATATAATCATCCATATCAGGGTAACTCACGTAAGAGTTTGACAGCTTCCGTCTGTTCCTTAGATGATAAACTTTCCAATAAATAGGTTAACTATCATCTTTTAATTTAATACAAGCAGCTACACATTACTTAAAACAATAACATCATATGTGAACGTGAAAATATTACACAGTAAATTGTTTGAGATACCTATATGTGGATGATTATCATTGACCGCGACTGTACATGCATACACACACACACATGCGCACATGCATGCATGCATACATAAATTAAAGAAACATATCACTAAATCAGAAAAAGTACAAAGAGCAGCAACAAGATGGCTACCAAGTCTAAGAGAACTAAGCTATGAAGAAAGACTAAAGAAACTAAAATTACCTAAACTAGAAGAAAGACGAAAGAGAGGAGATATTATTATGGTTTACAAATGTGTCACAGAAAAAGAAAAGATAGATATAGACAATTTGTGTCAACAAGGAATATCTACAATGAGAGGACACAGTAAGAAATTAATTTAAAAAAGAGGAGATAAAGATGTACAGAAATATAGTTTTCCAAATAGAGTAATAGCCGAATGGAATAAATTACCAGAAGAAGTGATGTGGGTCAAAAACATACATAACTTTAAAGAAAAATATGATAATTGTGTTTTAAAATACGGGACATTACGAGCTTGACTCAATCCCGTAAAGATACAAATAAGTAAGAACAAATAGGTAAGAACACATACATACACACACATACACACCCACATTCACACATATACACACACACACATTCACACACGCTTATACATACATATACATATACATACATGTGAGTATGTATATATATGTGTGAGTGTGTGTTTGTATGGTACCCCCCACCCCCTCCTCAACCTCTCCAGGACACATGAGGTCTTCGAAATGAGGTGAGGTGAGTTCAAGAGTAACGTCCACCTGTCCCTAATGTCACCTACCCTGCACCAATCTCACCTGATGTATATGTATGTATGTATGTATATGTATATACATACACACACATATACATACACACACATATACATACATACACACATATACATACATACATATACACATATACATACATCCGTACACATAAGTAAATGTGAACATAATATTTGAGGAAACAATAAAGAATGTGAGTATATTTGTACAGGACAACCCGTCATTGGCATCTAAATATATAAGTCCATTTATCAACATTTATCAATTTATGAGGGTAGTACTGTTTTCATAAATCTGGAGTAAATGATGCCTCCAAACTACTTCAGAAAACAGGCCACCATTATTATTGTTCATCTGGTCCTGTATTCTGATATACTTAACAGGAATCAAGGCACTATAATATACTATCACCTTAATGTGTTTTGACAATACTTACAGTTCTCATTTTTTTTGGAATGTTGTTTGATTCGTCTTTTTTGGTACAAATTTGTTACTGCTTCGCGTCTAACTCAAAAGCTTTCTAACTTGACTTAGGTACTCCACACCTTTATTTCTTTAGTCTGGATGTGTAAGGTACTAAACTTGATCTCCCCTAACTTTCATTTGCAGCAGGTGAGATGCATTATTATTGGTGTGTGGAAGTGGCGTCTCCATCGCCTATACCATTCTTGTGAAGGTGCAGGCAGCCTAGATCCACTATGATATAAGGGTACAGTGCTCCATTCCCCTTGAAAAAAGGGAAATGGGGTATTGGTGATAATGAGATTTATTATTTTGAGGTCTTTTATGCCAATGTTTACAAAACTGTCACTGAGAATGTTGTAAAGAGTTCCGTTGATTAAGATATATACATATAATTATTATCTATTGTTACTTGTCAACACATGAATTTAATTTGTAACTTTAATATAATATATAATTGCTAAATATATAATATAGAAGGTCTAGTTGGGAATGTCGATAAAAGGCGTCTCCTCGGCAGAAAAAAAAAATATTTATTTTATATTTGGAAGCTGCGATGCTACACCGTGATTGGTCAGTGTCTGTAGCATTAACCAATGAGCTGCTCAATGCTTCCTGACCTGACCTTACCTGATCTCTGTCACCATTGGGTGCCTGGGGCATTACTTTGGCCAACCAACCTGTAAATATCTGCTCCGTGATTGGCCAGAGTCTACAGCATCAACCAATGAGCTGCTCAATGCTACCTGACCTGACCTGACCTTTCCTGATCTCGGTCACCATTGGCTGTCTGAGGCATTACTTTGGCCAACCAACCTGTTAAATTCATCACCACCAGCCCTGAAACTTCAGTTCTCTTCTGAAACTTGAAGTGTCAACACAGTGTCGCTTAGTAAACACAAGATGATTTCCAGTGGCTTGAGCAAGTGTCTCCCCTACGACAGGAAGACTGGAACCCATCAAGAACCTACACGAAGAAGGGTTTCCGTACCCATTAAAACCAGGACACGCCGTTCAAGGCTTGATAACCTGCTGCAGACCATAGAAGACACGAACCAACAGCGACCTGCTCCTGAAGCTCCTGCCGCCGCCCAGCCTTTCTTGCTTCAACGCACGCCACCACGCCAGTCTCCAAAACAGCCTTCGTCACCTCTGCCGCCCCTTCCCAGGACCCCATTCTCGGACTTCAAGGGAACAATTAATATACAGAAGAGAGATTGTGAGTGTCTGATGTCTCCTGGGTCTCACTTCAGATTCTTCAAACATGATATAAGCTTCAAATTCAAGTCGATATTTGCAAGTCCAGCAAAGGAAGAAAAAAGTGATGAAGTGGCAAGCGTCAGTTCTGCTTCTCGATGTCTGCCCTATATAAATGTGAAGAAACAAGGGGAGGCTTCCAACAGTGATGTGGCCGAGGGAAAGTGTAGCAGGACATTACAAGTGGACATCTCGAGAAGAAAAAGGTGAGTGACATTTAGAAATTACTGAACTCTGATTATATTTGTAGAATATTGAAACCTTCGACAGCTAGAATATATTTTTTCCTATCGATTCCTTATACAACTACAGCAGCGTCTTCGTCAGCGTAGAAATGAAAAGTTACTATACGTGTTTATATGTAAAGTTAGAATATTTTTTTCTTATCAATTCCTTATATAACTACTCCAGCGTCTTTGTCAGTGTAGGAGTGACAAGTTACTATACGTGTTTATTTCCTATGTATAAGTACGGTGAAATTTTTTTCGGTGTAGGAGTAACTAGTTATTATACGTGTTTATTTCCTATATGAGTACTGTCACAACTTGTCCGGTGTAGGAATGACAAATTATTTTAGATGTGTTTATTACATGTATATGACTACCGTGGCAACTTCTTCAACGTAGGAGAGTAGTGTTTGTGTATCTGATTTTTGTGCAGGAACAATTTTGTATGATAATACCTGATGTATAGATTTGGCAAACCCACTACATCAGAGACAACCCCTCCACAAGGATACTTTTTTTTTGGGGGGGGGCGAGTGTACAGTAGGCAAAATATGAATTGCGACAACTTTATTTGAGCTCTTATGTAATGGAGAAGGATATGTGCCTATTTTATTGTATTGCCTACAAATAGTTGTTGTTGAAGTTCCTCAAGCTGTCTGACACATTTATGTGTGTACATATGAGTGTTATGTCGTCTGCGTAGGAAGCTATGTGTATTTGTGGTGTCTGAGGTGTTGGCAGGTCATGCATGTATAAATTGAAAAGGCTGGGTGATAGTACAGAACCCTGGGGGACACCGTTGGTGAAACTTTTTATGTTAGATGACTGACCAGCAAGAGTAACGTGGGCCACTTTTCTTCCCAAGAAATTGGCTAGACATCTTTTTGTGTTGTTGAAGTTCCTCAAGCTGTCCGGCTCAGCAGCCCCGTCTTTATGTGTTGTTGTGCATGATTGTGTTGGAAATTTTGTTTGTGAGGTTGTGGCGGGGGAAGGCATCAAATGCTTTACTGATGTCCAATGTGGCGAGGAGTGTTCTGTGAGGGGGTTTATATGAGTTCATTCCATCGTAGATTCTTTATGTGAAGTCAGTGAGAAGAGTGTTCGTTGTGTGTAGTGGTCTAAAAACGTGTTGTGAGGATGCAAGGGGAATGTGTGGTGTGATTAATGATTGATGATGAGGCGTTCAGTAACTTTGGAGGGGGTGCAAAGGAGAGTGAAGGGGGGTGGTCCCACTCCATGACCCCTACAAATAGTTGTTGTTGTTACTATAGTTAATGTTCCATCAAGATTTGTCTCAATTCATATTTTGTCAATTGTGCATTTTAGTCCTTAGCTAATAAATGCTTCCTTTTAGATGCCACGATGACGAAGACAGTGCAAGAGACGCCAAGAAAGCCAAAAGGACCCACGACAACACCAAAGGACGAGGGGTGACTATAGGGAGTGATATGTTGAAGGGCGGGCGTGGTCAGACTCCCTCTGTCACCATTCCTTCATCTTCAACCTCTCCTCCTTCATCCTCACGCTCTGGTCGTTCTTCCTCACGCTCTGGTCGTTCATCATCACACTCTGCTCGTTCTTCCTCACACTCTGCTCGTTCTTCCTCACGCTCTGATCGTTCATCCTCACACTCTGCTCGTTCATCCTCACGGGCAGCTTCTTCATCCTCACGCTCAGTTCCCCAAAAGACCTCACCACCACCAGCCCCCCAGAAAACCTCACCACCACCAGCCACCTCATGCCCAGCCCCTCAGAAAACCTCACCACCACCAGCCACCTCACGCCCAGCCCCCCAAAAGACCTCACCACCACCAACCACCTCACGCCCAGCCCCCCAGAAGACCACACCACCACCAGCCACTTCGAGGTCACGCACAATGTAAGTAAACTATCTATGGGTTTTATCCCCGTTATTACAAGAAATATTTTTGTGACTCACTTTTATGGGCGGGGTTTTCACACTTACTGTTTAATTAATTATTTGTTTATCGATTAAATGAATGGGACAGTGACGAGCGAAATGATGTGTTAGTTAATATTTGAAGAATATTATAGCTCATTATTTGATTTTCATACATTTGATATCAGGGTAACAATTATTATAATTATAGTTCAGAGAAATTTAGGTTGCCATGTTCAGAGTTAAGTTGGTTTGACTGGTTCAGACAGATATTTCAAAGTAGAATAGTGTTGTGGAATGATCCATGACACAAGTATATATATAAATCTATGTATGGGAAACTATGACCAGATAATCATTATACTGTATACTTACTCGTATTTACTTCACTAATATATTTTAACGATAATTATTGTTTTCAGATTCTTGGATGAGAACGAGTTGCCTCAAAGAAAGTCATCGAAGGGTTCCAGAAACTCCAAAAAAGCGAAGGCAAGTCCCAGTACTTCTGTGGGCAAGGGTGTGAGTGACCAACAGACTCCTTCAGGCACCACTCCTGCACCTTCAGGATCAACCCACAAGAGGAACTCACCACCAGTCACATCATACACACCCTCGATGTAAGTAAAATCTAATGTGTCTTTTTTCCTTAGCTTGATTGCAAGGATTTATTTTGAGTAATTTGTTTCCATGTTTGTCGTTATAGTTACTAATTGAACAGTTTTATTGATAATTAAAAAAAAAAAACACGTCAGATTGTGGTGTAAAGATTTAACGTAATACAACATTAATTTCTTTCATTTCGGAATAAAGAAAATTATCTCCACTATACTCCTTTCAATGTTTTATGGTAATCATTCTTTACAGTCTCCAAGAAGCCAACGAGGTGCCTAAGGTGAAATCAGTGAAGGGTCCAAGTGATCTCAAAGTCAACTCCAGAAGAAGAGACTCAAGTGATAGGAGCGACGAGGCCAAGGGAGGGCGTGGACATACTTCCTCTGACGTCACTCCTGCACCCTCAACATCGAGTCAACACAAGAGTTCACTACCATCACCAGTCACTCCTGCACCCTCAACATCCAGTCGACACAAGAGTTCACTACCACCACCAGTCACTCCTGCACCCTCAACATCGAGTCAACACAAGAGTTCACTACCATCACCAGTCACTCCTGCACCCTCAACATCCAGTCGACACAAGAGTTCACTACCACCACCAGTCACTCCTGCACCCTCAACATCCAGTCAACACAAGAGTTCACTACCATCACCAGTCACTCCTGCACCCTCAACATCCAGTCAACACAAGAGTTCACTACCACCACCAGTCACTCCTGCACCCTCAACATCCAGTCGACACAAGAGTTCACTACCACCACCAGTCACTCCTGCACCCTCAACATCCAGTCAACACAAGAGTTCACTACCATCACCAGTCACTCCTGCACCCTCAACATCCAGTCGACACAAGAGTTCACAACCATCACCAGTCACTCCTGCACCCTCAACATCCAGTCAACACAAGAACTCACTACCACCACCAGTCACTCCTGCACCCTCAACATCCAGTCGACACAAGAACTCACTACCACCACCAGTCACTCCTGCACCCTCAACATCCAGTCAACACAAGAGTTCACTACCATCACCAGTCACTCCTGCACCCTCAACATCCAGTCGACACAAGAGTTCACTACCACCACCAGTCACTCCTGCACCCTCAACATCCAGTCGACTCAAGGGCGCCAAACCACCACCAGTCACTCCTGCACCCTCAACATCCAGTCGACACAAGAGCTCACTACCACCACCAGTCACTCCTGCACCCTCAACATCCGGTCAACACAAGAACTCACTACCACCGCCAGTCACTCCTGCACCCTCAACGTCCAGTCGACACAAGAACTCACTACCACCACCAGTCACTCCTGCACCCTCAACATCCGGTCAACACAAGAGTTCACCACCACTACCACCACCAGTCACTGCTGTACCCTCAACGTCCAGTCGACCCAAGAACTCACTACCACCACCAGTCACTCCTGTACCCTCAACGTCCGGTAAACACAAGAGTTCACCACCACTAATCTCAAAAATAAGGTCAGTGGATGGTGCATTGGTTTTACTTAATTAATATTGTTGTAGATCAAGTTATGCATTACAGTAATTGCCTGTATATAATTGTATTAGAGAGTTCCGTTTTCAATATTTTCTCACCGACATCCATGTCATCTGTTGTCTGAAAAGCATATCAAGCCAAATTGGTAATATCTGTCCTTTACAGAATAACTGAGTTTTCGTGTAAGATCACTGATAGCGTTATATTAATTTGAAAAGTCTTGTACCATCATGATAATACTTTTCCCACACCAATTTGTTTTGCGTGTTGTCTTTATATACGAGATTATCTTTCTTTGTATTACTTACGGTTATGATTGTTTTCAGATTTGAAGATGTCAAGGAGTTGCCTCGTGTGAAGTCAATTGTGACTTCGAGTGATACCACAAGAGACTTCAAGAAGACCAAGACTGACGTGACTAAGGAGAGGCGTGACCAAACTCCATCTGGTTCCATGCCAATACTCTTTGACTCGCATCAATCAACTCGCTTACCACCTGTCACTCCAGGAACAAGGTATGTAGCTTACACGATCGAGATAGATGTACATACTCCCTAGACCGTGGTAGCTTGGAACTTTATTATAAATTAATAGCGAGATGTGTAAGTTGCGTATTCCAAAAGCTAGAATTTTCAAATCTGTCACGCCACATAGTTTGAAAATCAAATTTCCATATTCGTGCACTCAGAAACCTCACAACACACATGTACACTTCTCCACATATACACACACTATTGTTCAACAATTACATCGCCTTAATTAATGACCATCGATAGACGATGACCCCAGTAAACAATTCATTATTAGTGCAGAGACACTGTTTCCCTGCTGTATGTTAGTTTTAACATTGTTGCTGTATGATGCAGTTGTCGTTTATATGGTTGTTGACCAAAGCTGTTTGTGTTCTTACTGACGTATAAAGGAAATCTAAAAGCATTATTTATTTAAAATGTTGCAAGTAAGTTAATGCTGGACATGAATATTATTACGTTTCGTTAATTTACGTTAATTTTTTCTTTTATAGTGGTTCTGGTAGTTTTGGAATGTGTACCTACGTTGGGGAGTCGGCATCTAGTAAAGATACCTCTTGTAGGAAAGTGTCCGTAGCAATCAAGTACAAGCCTGGGAAATCAAAACTAGATGCACTCATTCAGACCATGGAAACGACGAAGGAACAATCATCAACCACACAAACTCCTCCTTCTTTCGACGCCCCTCCATTGTGGTCGCTTGGCTCACCCTCGCCATTCCACGAGACGACCTACCAGCCCCAGATGGTTCCTGTGGTGCCACCAGAACAGACTAGAGGAGAGGAGGCATCAGGCAGTGGCCCGTCACCTGATAGTGGCACTAGTACACTCTCAGTTTCACCTCAGCAGTGGGAGGCTATTTCGTCATACACAGATTCAGGGTAGGTTATGTGTAAATTGAGTTTGTTTGGAAATATTTTGAAATATAATTTTTTAATCTCTATGAATCGTGAAAAGACAGTTTTATTTTGCAAGGGATTTAATGAGGGTTAAAGAAAGGATGGGCCACTATTATTTTGTTCATCACTTCCTGATTCCGTTATCCTATAATCACGTTTATTGGATAATTTTGTATTTGGCCAACCATTTTAACCTGTTTCCACATTACATTACAGAATACTGTGTTTTGCCTCTTAGATTTTCAATCAACAGATGAGTTATATAAAATTCCCTTGCTGGCCATTCCAATGTTATATTTATCTTTTTCGCTGTATAATAATTTTTGTGTTTAATGCTTTTCAGGTTTGAAGAAGGCTGTGATAGTATAAAGCTCATGGAAATGCTGCATGGGATGTGGGATGGAAATGTCATTGTTAACGCCACTACAGAGAGCGACGGATCCACTCTGTTACAACTACTTCCCTGTGATTCATCAGACGCCACTCAGTCAGCTCCAGACCAATTTCATTCGGGTGGAGAGTCCGCCACTGTGAAGGTATCCAGTCAACTGTCACCTAATAATCTGGCAGGTGCCACTCAACCTGCTTTCAACCAATTGGCACAAAGTGACTCATCAGATGATGTTCCAGCCACTAACGGTGGCCCAGCCCCCCAGAAGACCACACCACCACCAGCCACTTCGAGGTCACGCACAATGTAAGTAAACTATCTATGGGTTTTATCCCCGTTATTACAAGAAATATTTTTGTGACTCACTTTTATGGGCGGGGTTTTCACACTTACTGTTTAATTAATTATTTGTTTATCGATTAAATGAATGGGACAGTGACGAGCGAAATGATGTGTTAGTTAATATTTGAAGAATATTATAGCTCATTATTTGATTTTCATACATTTGATATCAGGGTAACAATTATTATAATTATAGTTCAGAGAAATTTAGGTTGCCATGTTCAGAGTTAAGTTGGTTTGACTGGTTCAGACAGATATTTCAAAGTAGAATAGTGTTGTGGAATGATCCATGACACAAGTATATATATAAATCTATGTATGGGAAACTATGACCAGATAATCATTATACTGTATACTTACTCGTATTTACTTCACTAATATATTTTAACGATAATTATTGTTTTCAGATTCTTGGATGAGAACGAGTTGCCTCAAAGAAAGTCATCGAAGGGTTCCAGAAACTCCAAAAAAGCGAAGGCAAGTCCCAGTACTTCTGTGGGCAAGGGTGTGAGTGACCAACAGACTCCTTCAGGCACCACTCCTGCACCTTCAGGATCAACCCACAAGAGGAACTCACCACCAGTCACAGCATACACACCCTCGATGTAAGTAAAATCTAATGTCTTTTTTCCTTAGCTTGATTGCAAGGATTTATTTTAAGTAATTTGTTTCCATGTTTGTCGTTATAGTTATTAATTGAACAGTTTTATTGATAATTAAAAAAAAAAAAAAAAAAAAAGGCCGGTTGTGGGGTAAAGATTTAACGTAATACAACATTAATTTTTTTCGATTCGCAATAAAGAAAATTATCTCCACTTTACTCCTTTCAATGTTTTATGGTAATCATTCTTTACAGTCTCCAAGAAGCCAACGAGGTGCCTAAGGTGAAATCAGTGAAGGGTCCAAGTGATCTCAAAGTCAACTCCAGAAGAAGAGACTCAAGTGATAGGAGCGACGAGGCCAAGGGAGGGCGTGGACATACTTCCTCTGACGTCACTCCTTCACCCTCGGCGTCAGATCGACACAAGGGCGTCAAATCACCAATTATTCTTGCACCCTCAAAGTCTGGTCAACACAAGAACTCACTACCACCACCAGTCACTGCTGTACCCTCAACATCCAGTCAACACAAGAACTCACCACCACCACCAGTCACTCCTGCACCCTCAACATCCAGTCGACACAAGAGTTCACCACCACTACCACCACCAGTCACTCCTGCACCCTCAACATCCAGTCAACACAAGAACTCACTACCACCACCAGTCACTCCTGCACCCTCAACATCCAGTCGACCCAAGAGTTCACCACCACTAATCTCAAAAATAAGGTCAGTGGATGGTGCATTGGTTTTGTTTAATTAATATTGTTGTAGATTAAGTTATGCATTATAGTAATTGCCTGTATATAATTGTATTAGAGAGTTCTGTTTTCAATATTTTTCCACCGATATCCATGTCATCTGTTGTCTGAAGAGCATATCAAGCCAAATTGGTAATATCTGTCCTTTACAGAAAAAACTGACTTTTCGTATAAGACCACTGATAGTGTTATATTAATTTGAAAAATCTTGTACCATCATGATAATACTTTTCCCATACAAAATTGTTTTGCGCGTTGTCTTTATGTACGAGATTATCTTTCTTTGTATTACTTACGGTTATGATTGTTTTCAGATTTGAAGATGTCAAGGAGTTGCCTCGTGTGAAGTCAATTGTGACTTCGAGTGATACCACAAGAGACTTCAAGAAGACCAAGACTGACGTGACTAAGGAGAGGCGTGACCAAACTCCATCTGGTTCCATGCCAATACTCTTTGACTCGCATCAATCAACTCGCTTACCACCTGTCACTCCAGGAACAAGGTATGTAGCTTACACGATCGAGATAGATGTACATACTCCCTAGACCGTGGTAGCTTGGAACTTTATTATAAATTAATAGCGAGATGTGTAAGTTGCGTATTCCAAAAGCTAGAATTTTCAAATCTGTCACGCCACATAGTTTGAAAATCAAATTTCCATATTCGTGCACTCAGAAACCTCACAACACACATGTACACTTCTCCACATATACACACACTATTGTTCAACAATTACATCGCCTTAATTAATGACCATCGATAGACGATGACCCCAGTAAACAATTCATTATTAGTGCAGAGACACTGTTTCCCTGCTGTATGTTAGTTTTAACATTGTTGCTCTATGATGCAGTTGTCGTTTATATGGTTGTTGACCAAAGCTGTTTGTGTTCTTACTGACGTATAAAGGAAATCTAAAAGCATTATTTATTTAAAATGTTGCAAGTAAGTTAATGCTGGACATGAATATTATTACGTTTCGTTAATTTACGTTAATTTTTTCTTTTATAGTGGTTCTGGTAGTTTTGGAATGTGTACCTACGTTGGGGAGTCGGCATCTAGTAAAGATACCTCTTGTAGGAAAGTGTCCGTAGCAATCAAGTACAAGCCTGGGAAATCAAAACTAGATGCACTCATTCAGACCATGGAAACGACGAAGGAACAATCATCAACCACACAAACTCCTCCTTCTTTCGACGCCCCTCCATTGTGGTCGCTTGGCTCACCCTCGCCATTCCACGAGACGACCTACCAGCCCCAGATGGTTCCTGTGGTGCCACCAGAACAGACTAGAGGAGAGGAGGCATCAGGCAGTGGCCCGTCACCTGATAGTGGCACTAGTACACTCTCAGTTTCACCTCAGCAGTGGGAGGCTATTTCGTCATACACAGATTCAGGGTAGGTTATGTGTAAATTGAGTTTGTTTGGAAATATTTTGAAATATAATTTTTTAATCTCTATGAATCGTGAAAAGACAGTTTTATTTTGCAAGGGATTTAATGAGGGTTAAAGAAAGGATGGGCCACTATTATTTTGTTCATCACTTCCTGATTCCGTTATCCTATAATCACGTTTATTGGATAATTTTGTATTTGGCCAACCATTTTAACCTGTTTCCACATTACATTACAGAATACTGTGTTTTGCCTCTTAGATTTTCAATCAACAGATGAGTTATATAAAATTCCCTTGCTGGCCATTCCAATGTTATATTTATCTTTTTCGCTGTATAATAATTTTTGTGTTTAATGCTTTTCAGGTTTGAAGAAGGCTGTGATAGTATAAAGCTCATGGAAATGCTGCATGGGATGTGGGATGGAAATGTCATTGTTAACGCCACTACAGAGAGCGACGGATCCACTCTGTTACAACTACTTCCCTGTGATTCATCAGACGCCACTCAGTCAGCTCCAGACCAATTTCATTCGGGTGGAGAGTCCGCCACTGTGAAGGTATCCAGTCAACTGTCACCTAATAATCTGGCAGGTGCCACTCAACCTGCTTTCAACCAATTGGCACAAAGTGACTCGTCAGATGATGTTCCAGCCACTAACGGTGACGAAGTTACTGGGGAAGCATACATTGGGCATTATGTATGTGAAGTGTGTGCCTCTGTGTTCAAATTCCCAAGGGAACTTTTGGTCCACTATGCCAAGGAAAATCACGAACCCTCTTACTGTTAATGATGTATTTTATGTTATGAAATTGTTTGAATGTTGTATATATTCTTTGGACGCTATTTATTAAAAAATAAAGATAGATTTTATATTACGTTCATCTCAATCATCCTTTGTATATTATTATACTGTATGGTTGCATGAGGAAGAGTATGTAAAGGAGAGAAACGTGAGGGGCAGAGGAGGGCTTGACCAAGTAAGGAGGGAGTGTTGGAACAGGGAAAACTGGAGGCACTTCTGCCGTTGCCACCCCCTTTGGGGGAGTTCCCGGAGGGAACGAGGCGTCAGAGCTATAGATAGATAGGGGGGGATGAAGGCCAAAGTGGATGGCCTGGGGGTTATCCACTGAGGCTGAATGGAGTAAATTGGTCCTTAGTGGCAAGTTTATTTACTAAAGATACTGTGCTGATGGCTGAGAGTTGCAGAGGGTGGATGAGTTTCAGTTCGTGTTTAAGCGAAAGAGACTGAAGGTGATTGTAATTAATTGTTAAATGTAAGGTGATGGTATTTAAGAGTGCAGAAACTGAGGTGATTGAATTTGCTACACCCTATAGAGTGGGAGTGACAACTGCGACTAAATAAGTGTGAGATAACTCTAGGGGGCGAGAGGATGGAGGAGGTGAGGGAGTTTAAACACTTTAAATTGGAACAGTTCTGTGTAATCATGGATAACTCTAGGGGGTGAGAGAATGGAGGGAGTTTTAATACTTTGGAACAGTTCTGTGTAAACATGGCAGTATGGAAGGAGAAAGCAGTGAGTAGACAGGTCATAGGATCACTGACTCTGAGGAGAATCATGAAGGGTAGAAGCGTGAGCATGGAAGTGAAAAGGGGACTACGAAATAGTATAAATGTGCCAACACTGACATATGCGTCTGCGACATGGACAAGAAGTAGGGCTCGCCAGTCTAGAATAAGTGCTTTGGAAATGAGTTACTTGAGAGGAGCATGAGACCTTACCAGGTAAGATGGAGAAAACAATGAGTGAGAAAGCAATTAATTGGTATTGAATGTGGAGTGGTTGAGAGGGTAAAGCGAATACATCGAGGTGGTTTGGACATGTGGAGAGCATGCAGGACGTGGAGTTTGCGAAGAAGGTGTATGGAAGTGAAGTTGTGGGACCTTGTGTGAGAAGCAGATCACCGGTCAGATGGCAGAACTGAATGGAAGAGTGCGTGAGGAGCAATGGAGGGTTTGACCAAGTCAGGATTCATATTCTATGAATCCTGGACCAAGTAAGGAGGGAGTGCTGGAACAGGCAAAACGGACTCTGGATTATTGCAATTCCCTCTATTATGGTTTGCCAGATTATCGGTTAAGAAAATTGCAAAATATAATAACAGCACTCATTGACTTACATTGGCTACCGATTAAGGCAAGGATTGTGTACAATATAATATGTCCTCTACCATTTCGAGCCTTGAAATTTGGAAAACCGGAAAATTTAAAGAATCTTTTAAGATGCAACCCAGTCATAGTGACGAACAATATTGGTTATATGAGCCGAGGAGTAATCTGACAATGGGTTTCAGCATTTGAAAGGTGTGCACCAAGGCTCTTTAATGGATTGCCATTAAATGTCCGAAGTAGTGAAAATTGCACCATTTTAAAGAAGAGACTGAAAACATATCTGTTCGCTGAGTGTTGCGACTTGGATGATATGAGTATTACAAGTGATTATAGTGTTTAATAATATTGAGAGAGACCCTATGGAGCGCCATCTGGTGGAGCGGGGCATAGAATATCTTACACCCTGCCCACCCCAAACCAATCTTACCAATCACTTACCAATCCATCCAAAAACTTTAGAACAACACCCTGCTGCATGCACGACCCCCTGACATCCACCCATCAGAATCCCCCCTTCCACTTGGCCAGGTTGCGAAGTGGCCACCATCCGGCCCTTCTGACATATCAAAAGAAGCTAGATGGAGCCATTGTAGATACCTGTCCGGGATGCAACACAGCACCCCATTCTATTAAACACATTATGGAAGACTGCAACGCACACAATGACACTCGCCAACAACACAACATACACTCACTGAGCTGGGGCATTGTGGGAAAGCCCGGTTCAAGCCTTATTAGCCTTCCTCAGGAGCTCGGGGCTGCTCAGTCCTCAGTTCCTCAGCTTGAGGAACTACAACAACAACAAGTAACAAGTAAAAGCAATGTTCCTCAAATGGTAACCAGAAACCTTCACCACTTGATTAATCTGAGCTTCGAAAGAGAGATTTTCGTCTAGTAGCAATGGATGTAAGCTATAATATAGTTGTAACAACAGAAGGGGGGTTGCACTGTGTACGTGTTTGTGTGGAAAATACCTGAGGTGTTGCGTCGGCGGAAGTAGTGGTGGGTTGTAGCCGTCGATCTTAGATTGTAGGTAGTGGCGTGGAGTAGTTGTAGCTTGTAGATTGTGTTATCGAGCTGAATTCCGGGGTTGCGTGTTACTAGCAGGGGTAACAATTTATTGTGGATAGCATACAAGGTTTGGTAAATGGTAGTACACTTGTTGTTCCTGGACTCAGTTATAATTATTAGCAAGGTATTGTAGACAGAGAGAGTCTGGCCTGCCGTGGCCGAGTAGAGTGGAGCAGCTGCAGGAGGAAGAGTGGTGTCTGGAGCAGGTGACTAGGTGAGAGCGGCAGCTGGAGCAGGCGAGGTCGGCGGCAGGAGAGGAGAGGTGAATCCAGAGGTGAGCAGCTAGCTGGTGAGTGACCCAGTGAGTGACTTTGTAGCAGGCAACCTTTATGTATATGGTTGAGCATATATTCCAGGTTAGCTATAAAATATAGTCACATGAACATATTCCAGGTTAGCTATAAAACTTTATATGCAATGTAAAACCTGAAGAAATAAAAAGACTAGACTGGACCAACACAAACTTATTTGCCATTAACCCCAAGTAAAGATAACATCTTCACTAACATTGTAACTACCACGTGACCCCTGAGTTAATATTTTCTTTTGAATTTTTATAGTTTACTATCGAAATTCAAAGAAAATATTATGTTACTAATTTTAGAATACGTTTGTTTACATCAGAATAAAGGAGTAACTGTTATATTCTAAATTTCCTGTCAAAGAGAAATGTAAGCAATGATATCGAGATACAAGCAACGTTAAAAACGATATCATGGAACTCGGGAAATTATAAATAATGATATTTTCTGCTTATATTATTAATGCCAACAGTTGGTTTAATTTTCAAGGGGCTAATGAGTAATGACTATTATAGTTATTATTGACATGTAATGTTCTTCACTTTTTTCTGAGCTGCCAACAACAACAACACACACACACAGGTTGCTGATCAGAGCGGCCCATGACCCCTGGGTTTATTATGACACTTTAGTTTAGTATTTAATCAGAAACCAGGTATTGTCCAAACTATATTGTACGCAATTAGAAGTATAAGTGTAGCAACATTTTAAAGTTGAATTATTTTTTACAGATAAGATAAATTTGTAATAATTAACACGTGTTGCATCAGCGTACCTGGGAGCCTCTGCACATTGTAACCAACATGGAAGTGTGAGTATATCGTAATTCACTCTTTTTACTTAATAATTTTAGTGAATTTTGTGTAAGATTGGGTATAACTTTACTAATGGACAAGACACAATAATAGTTAATCAATATATTTATCTAGTTTATTTTCGTCTATCTTTTTACCTCGGAAAAGTTAATGGCCAGCAGGTAGGTAGTGTCTTTACCAGTGACTACCTATACAGTTGGCAATATGGATTTTGTAAGGATTGTTTATTACAGTAAAACCTCGATATCACAAACCATTTGGGGGGTAAAGGGGCTGACAATATTAAGATGTTACGTTAGGTACAATATTTCTGTAGTGAACATAGTTTGATAGATAAAACAAACCAATTGAGGGGGTGGAAGGGGCTGACATTATGGACCATATTCAAGAACATTCATGGTGCATATGATGATGTGGTAGCAGTACGGTGGCTCCATAGAATAAGAACGGTACCACGCCATTGTATACACCATGAATGTTCTTGCGTATGACCCTATAAAAGAGGGTAGGGATTTCTGTAGTGAACCGAGGTTGATATAGCCTATACGGAAAGTGGTTGGGTCACTCATTCAGAGGTATACAGAGGAATCTACTGTACTATAATCACTGCTTAGTTACTTCACTACACTGTAGATATATCACTAAACACTTGATAATAATAAAGACTTTAGATTGGTTCATCCCATTTGTCACACATGCCGAACAAAGTTGGTACATGTATATATATCTGTAGCTAGTCCAGTCAGAAACAAAGAAGTCGTTATGTCTGAAATTTGATACAGGGAGGTTCGTTATAGCGATGGTTTACTGTATACTGTATGAAAATGGTTGGTTCCTGTAAGTTATGGAGTACTGCCAACTCGTATGGTACACTATATTTCTGAAATAATGTTTGATCATTCTTTACAGGTCTAAATTGGCATTTGATATCAATATTTAGTAATAAGAGAAGGAAGTAATGATACCTTGTCCCCAGACGATACAACCTGGCCTAACCTAACCTAACCTGGACTATGGCTACCTTTGAGACCTAATTTTACTGTCCTTATTGAGAAATTATTGCTAACCTCAATTATGCTTAAAAGATATTTTCAAAATACTGTAAGGAGAAAGGTTATACAAGAGTTATGCTCAGAACTGCCCGTCACATTTAATGTGTATGTGATATGGGCAATCATCAATCACTATATTCTGTATCAATACGGTACTATTTTTCTAGTCTGGGAGGAGCTTTCATAAAGAATTATCTAATATTCACTCTTCAATAGCATTACTGTACCATTGCAAATGCCCTATTTCTAATATTTGCACTCCCCTAAACTAACATCACTGTTACAGATCATAGCTTATTATAAGTACTGTATGCTTGGAATGTTTTCCAAATTATGGTTGCCAACATTTGCTGTCTTGATATGGTCATGAGTCAATAGTAGCAATATTTACAATTTTATTATAATATAAAATGATGATGATGGTTTCCAACAGAGTAAACAGTAAAGGAGCCGTACTGAGCAACTATGAGGTTCTGAGGCTGCTTCAGGAAGTGTGTCATCAGGGCACCAAGGGCAAAAGAAATATCACCCAGACACAAACTCACCTAGCAAGTATTGCCTTTGATGTATGTATGCATTAACTCTGTTTAATTAATATTTCTTGATAACAGTATGGTACCTGATATTAAATTTTTTGCAAAGTAGAGTTGTATGTATGTAGAGCTGAGCACCATACAAACACTTACTTTAACTTTTTGAGTAAGAAGATTGGAATCCATGGTATCATGCCACCAAACATTTCAGCAATTTTTACATTTAAATGTAAAAGTAGAATCTATAGTACTCAGAACATGTACGTATGTAAAAAAAACAAGCATGTAAAACAAACATCTCCATGCCATGCCAGTGCAATTGTCTGCATTCCTCACATTACTCATGTTCCAGTACCTGTCAGTTGGGTTTTTCATATCTCGGTCCATATCCTTAACCCTTAAAGCGCAGGTGTCGGCATTTGCCGACACCCGCAACACATCTGAGTGACCGCGGGTGATGGCAGTTATCGATGGCGCATTTTTCAAACTTGTGTGCCTGCCAGCTTGTTTGATTTTCTCATACCAGAGGCAGACTGTGCTTGCCATCAAGCCACAGTCACATGTGCTCCCTTGGTGGAAACCCACTCAGTCTAGCCAACACGCTGAGTGTGTGAGGACAGAATCTATAGCCAAAGGAGTGTAAAAGTGTGCTTAGAGTGGTGGTCATTCTGACTTGGCTACCTGTACTACAGATGTTCATAAAGTCATATATGATTTATTCATGTAGGTTTATTGGTTTACACGCTACTAGCTGCCAGATTTTTGTTTACATTTTTGCATAATGTGCTGCTCAAACAAGCCTGCTCTTTAAGGGTTAACTGCAGAAAAGACATGGCATACATAGGGAGTGGCTACAAGGTATGGCCACGGGCTCTACCAGGATATACAGATATCACATCAGACACCTTTGAACTCCTACTTGTGGTGACTAGTGGAGACTAATTATGTTTATCAACCATTTTAGCAGGGTATTTTTACTATTTCTCAGTGTTGCAATGCTAATTTCAGGACATTTTCACCAAGAATTTAAGTAGAAATTCAGTAGCTTATTAATTTAAGAGCCGTTTGGGGAAGGGTCAGTATAGTACAGTACATGTATAGTGATATATGCAATATGCTCCATAGCTGAAAAAATTTCAGTTTTCCTGGTTTATATGTACAGCTCTTCAAATAACTTTTTTACTCACCTTAGTGGATCTGGCAGAATCCCAGAGAGACTTGCCTGCTGGGCTGTAACCAGTTCAAAACACTTCTCACAGCAATCAAGGAATGATAGGGAGTTTAAAATAGATACAGTCTTCTTTGAGATGCTGTTTATGTGCGATATATACTGTAATTATAGGTCCATAATACAGTGTCAATGCTTAAGTTAATGGGATACTCAATATTGTAATATTCCAGACCCTCAAGTACTTGGAAAAAACACAGTGCAAAAGCCAAAGTTCAGAAATAATTCAGAGATTTCTGGAGGCAGTCAAACAATTCAAACTTACCAAAGCAGAGAAGCTACAGCTGATTAATTTAAGACCAACAACCCCCGTGGAAATGCAACTGGTAATGTATACATTTCACTTGGTACTTTTGATATAGAGCAGTGGTTCCCAAACTTTTTCATCTGGTTAGCTAATTTAACATGCCACATTAAGCATGTTACCCCTTTCACACAATGTTGTCAATATTGATATACAGTATATGGCTAAATAAAAACACTAGAGATATTTTTTCTCTAACCTTTCCATTACCCCCCAAATATTGTTGTATTACCCCTAGGATGTAATTAATCCCCAGTTTAGGAATCACTGATTTAGAGGATATTATTTTATCACAGTTTTGGTTCATGTTGACATTCACACGTAATGAATTTAATTGATTATAAATCTTTGATGTCGATTGTGGTCAGATGGTGCATTTTTCTCTGGCTAAAAGGAAATAATTTTTCAGTCAAGTAAATGGAAATAATTAAGAGTTCCCACTTAAAGTGATAACCTTTATCTTGAGTGATACATTTTTTTTATTATGCTGTAAATGGTGATGTGTTGAAATTCTCAAGGGGCTTAGATCTTGATTTCCTCACCTTTCAAGGTGAGGTAAGCAATTTGTAATTGAGAAAACCTGTATCTCACCGACTACTTTCTGGATGATAAATTACTGTATGTGATGATGGATGTACAGTACAGTACTGACTTTTGATACAGTTAGAAGAGAATGATAAAGTTACAATGCATTATCTGCAGATCATTGAAGAGAGTGAGGACAGATTGACAGAGGAACAGGTGGAGGAGCTGATATCTTTGGTGGAGTTACACCTTCCTGATCCCACTGCATCACAGATGGTCAATGGCCAGGTCACTAACCAGTAACTATGAATGTTATTTAATTGAGGGTTAGTGGTGTGTTACAAAAATAATAATAATATATACAATTAAGAAAATTGTTTGGTTTGTTTGTATCCTTTCTTACATATTCATATTGTGTTCCTTTTGATATATTCATTGTCTAGCGATAACAGTGATTTGAAACTAATGTGGATATGGAGAAAAATTTAAATAATTCATAATGGAAGTAGGTATGTGCTTAGCTTCAAAGGATTTCACCTCTGTTGTTGTCGATGTTCTCCCGGGGCAGAATGGCCTCCTGCCCCACAGACCCCAGGTACACTCTGGTCGCAGTGAGAAAACAAATTAAAATAAAGGAGGGGCTGGCCCTATATGCCTGGGTATTCCCAGTCACTTGTTTTACTCCTCTTGTAATAAATTGTGCCATTCATTTGTTCGCTGTTTGAACAATTGGCAAGAGCATTGGAGGTGGGATAATGGGAGCTATCTAACTTAGGATAAACTACAATAATATGACACCATAAGAGCTCTAATTACCAATGATTAAATGCAGTATGTCAAACATCTTATTCTCAAACTTTATTGAGCATTATAAGCAAAGATGAGGGGATACAGTAGGTAGAGGCTGCAGTATTTCTGAATGGGAGATGCTCTACCACACAGTACAAAATACACTGTACAACACCTGTTTATAATTTGGTCTTACAAACAATAAGTATCAAGAAGATAATGTAATGCAGGAGAAAATTTTTAAATGAATTCAGTTATACAGTACATCAAAACAATCCCAGAATCTTGAATAGGATTGTTAAAGCCTGTATTTAAACAACATGATAATACTGTACTGTCAACATACAGGTATCTATCTACAGCACTGGAGCTTTGTCCTTCCAGGAATTACCCCCCCCAAAGGGTGTGGCCTTGGTAAAAGAGTCTCAAGTTCTAACAATCCCTCTTTACTTTCATCCAAACATCCAGAAAAATAAACTCAAATAAATATATATTTGGCATCCTTGCCAATCATAGACCCAATTCTGTATCATAGAATAAGATCTCGACCATAACCCAGTGCAATACAATTTTCAGTCCTACACTTTTATACCCTAGCAATAACTTTTGGATTTTTTTAAGCTTCGTAATTTGAGTTTGATTTGCGAGTGCTTGACTACCAACTAATAATGTATAGTGACCAAAATACCATGTAAAGAAATGGAATCAAAGGGCTGTATGCAAGAACATCCGTGGTGTTGACAATAGCATGGTATCGTTCCGATGGTTCAGTTCTTTGTCAATGGAGTCATTGTACTGGTACCACATCATTATCAACACCATGGATGATCTTGCATATGTTCCAAAGCCTCATACATAGCTTCCAAGGACATGAATGTAAAGCCACATACACAGCTCCAGAGAACATGAAAGTAGAGCTGAGAACACTGCTTCATGGTCAATGAAAGTTAACAACCATGGTCACAGTTACTGTCTCAACATTAGTTACAGTACACAAATGACTTCCAATGACATAAAAAGTAAAGCCAATACATAGTTTCAGAAAACATGAAAGTAGGGCTAAGAACACTGCTTCATAGTGTATGAAAGTTAACCATGGACACAGTTACTGTCTCGTAACATTAGATACAGTACTGTACACACATTTGCATTCACTATATTCTAAATATTTATGAAAGCATCTGGTATGCTTGTAAAAAGGGAAATGAGGTATTATTAATGATTTGTTATTCTTTGCCTTATCGGTTCACTGGACACGGTCAGTAGCAGTGGCAGAACAAGGGTGTAAAAATGGGGGGGTGGCACACCCACAACAACGGAGAACAGCCGAGGACACACCCACAGTACAGTACATTCTCACTCTGGAGTTTGCCCAGTCTTGCACACTTGCTTAATAACATTAAACACTCCTACAGTCCTATTACTCAAGAACCCAATATTTTGTCACAGCATTACCAGCACAACTGCATTCCCGTCCCCCACATACCCAGAATTTTACTTAAGTTACTGATTATGATGTAATGAATGTTGTACACTACCAATACTACATATTTATGATACCTCCACATACAAACTGCTGAACAGTATAAAAAAGAAGGTACTCTGCAAAGATAACACTTACATGTATGGTTCTACAGCTATTATTTGGTTACTTGTGAGATGTCTGCTGTAGTCTGCACTTTGCAGTGTTACTGTGTCAGAGGCTCTTGGAGGATCTCTTTTATGAAGCACCCCAGATTATATAAGAAAAAATACAGACATTTGCGTGGCGTGCCACTAGTTTCAACTTTGGATCACAATAAAACAATAACCATGCATCGTGTATGTTAATCTTACAATTATTGCATAGGTATTAAATCGTGATAGGTCAATTACCATATTAATTTTCATATTAATACTGTTTGCTAATGTTTTCAATATGTTACTAATTTATTTAAAAGGGGCACCACCCTGAAATAGGGGGCCACGTGCCTCCCATGCCCCCCTGCAGTTCCGCCACTGGTCAGTAGTCAAAATACAAATATTTGTGAATGAAGGAGAATGAATGTCAGAATGCCATGATCAATTACAGACTGTGCTCAAATTTTTTTCTTTTATTCAAAGACTTAATAACACTGGGTTTGGAAAGCCTTAGATATTCATACATGATCAAACAATAGTTAACACAACTGCATTACTAACTGGTGAGTTGTATATAAAACAAAGATCAATTTAGGAGTACAGTAGTAGTCAATAGGTTTTCTTTTTCACCCAACACACTATTCTTGAGGTAGGACAACACATGGATTGTTGATAATTTATGCAGTGTCTCTCTGACCATGTTTTTCTGCCCATAATCAAAGGTTCACAGTTACAAAAGTAAATGATTCATATATTACTTCAAGGATGCAACCTAGTTATCAGAGGTGTTGAACAACAAAATATAAAATTAGTGGAAAGGAATATATACCCTTTTTCCCCCTATATGTGTTGAGATACATTTTGCAATTACACTGCTCAAATAAAAAGATTACTAGGTGACCATGATGTTTTTGGTAATGAAGATAAACTATAATGAAAAAGAGGATAAAATTCTATCCTACTTTCACTTTTCAGTACAGAATATTAGTTAATTGTCTAACACAAAAGGTCTCAAAAGAAGAGTCCTCGCATCCTCCGTCCCATGGCCAATCTCTCGTGCAGAAGGTTGAAGCGGTTGATAAATCGATTCATGGTGTTGCAGCATTTGGTGATGGTTCCCAGATACGACATCAGTGCCACATCATTACATTGCTGCAATATATTGGACTTTAATTACAACAATAGAGTATAGATAACCTTTGTTATGACATACATAATTGGTGTTTTATCTAGTGCCAGATGCAACACAAATTATACTTTATTTTTTACTTGGCCTTTACAGTATAATCATTTATATGTGACATTATGCATTATATAATGTAGCATCCAATTTCCCCACCTAAAAGGAAATGAACAAAGAAAATATCTAAAAAAAAAAGAAAAAAGAAAAAAAATCTTTGCAAAAGCCTATATCATACCTGTTCACACAAATAATATTCAGATTTCTTTTTTAACAAGCAGATCACAGTGCATCAGTATAAATCAATCAATATTTCTAATTCCTTGCTCCCTCTTGGAATTAGCCTTTTAAGTTACATTATACTTACAACCTGCACTGCCCTTTCACAAACATTCAGTGATACTGCCTTGTCCCATGAATACCCCTGCTCAAGTACAGTTCTTAGATACAATCACATATAGTGTATGTAGCACTTACATTGTAAAATTCACCGTGAAATTTGTCATTACTAAGTACAGGAAGCCGATGGGCAAGGGCATTGATCTGACGTAAAATTTCATGATTAAACTCCACCTCGCTGCGCTGACTGGCTCTTACATATTCTGCAATCAAGCGCACTCGACTTGCCAGCATCTTGATGGCACTGTACTGTGCTTGGAGGTTCTCTGCAACTGAGAGATAATGTCAAGTAGATAATACTTAAACTTAGATGAATACCTAATGATTATAAAGGTAACAGGAAAGCCATTATCATATTATAGTTAAAACCTTCCAAGTCAGTAATCAATGGATGACAGAAGTATCCTCTGCTCAAGTCATATAATGCAAGGAACTACTGATGGGTAAGTCTTTTTTATAATGTTATCCTTTGGATATCATTAGTGCTTCAATACAAGATATATTATCTGGTGACAGTTGAAGAAAAATGCAATTTTGTCAACTGTTGTTTAAATAAAGATTTAAAAAAAAAAAACATGGAAATACCACCGGCTTCTAGATACAACCGTACTAAATATTATATTACAATGTATCTTTTATAGTAAAGTTGAGTCTCTTTTATTTTTTGCATTAGAATAATTACTGTCATTGATGAATGAGGTGTTATATATAACCAACCTAAGGAGCTCTCCTGTGTGTCATGGGAAGACATTCGTGCCACATGGTCAACACCGATGCGTTCAGCTTCCTCTGTGGCTATAGTGTACTGTAGCTCCACTAACAGCATAGTTGCTGAGCCCTTCACTAGATCCAGCACACTCTCATAGATACTTACTGGCAACTGTAGTAGAGAATAATCACATACATAAGCATTATAACTAATCAAATACTGTAATACAATAGATACAATTAAGAAACCATAAACACAGATATGGAGATAATATATACTGATTATTAAGAATCCACCCTAGTCATAATTTAATTAACTTTTTAAGTAACTTGGCCTTATCTACAAATCGATATTTTGTATTGTTTTTATACAAGACAGATCAGTACCATACAGTAATGGGTCTTCCAAGAGCAGTATTTATAACACTCACAAAATGTTCATATTTTAAGGGGGAAGTACAATGTTGGTAAATCTGGAGAAACTGATTCCTCCAAACTATTCCAAACAACAGAACACCTTTATTTTTGTTCATCTGGTCCTGTTTCCTGACATACTTTCTGAGGAATCATGGAACTCCAATGTAACAAAAGTGAATTACTCCCTTAATCAACAATGACAATCCTTCACCATAAACCCTATTGTGGGAGAAACAGAGTGCTTGTACCTTGCTCCAGTTAACTGTCATGTTTAGAACACCAGGAACAAGTGGTACACAATACAACACATCCAGGGTACTTACATCAGTGTGACGAGCCATGGGATTAAGTTTTAGGAAAATGGGACTCTCAAGAAGGTCACAGATCTGCTTGTGAACTAGAAGGTCAGGTGGTCCAGGAGTGTCACCAGTAGTATACCATCCAAGAAGGTCCATGTCACTGAACACTTGCTTATCTGTTGCATATTCACATATATTTTTAAAATATGTTTGAAAATGTAATGTACAGAAATTACTTTATATAACTGCAGTGTAATGACTGAAAATATATATGCTAATGCAGTCCAAACTTGACTTCAAGTCACTGTAATTTGATTTGTAACTCCTGCTGCTGGCATCTGACACTCCTATACAATGTATTATTATAAAGCACATTGTTACTGGATGCAGTAAAATGGATAAAAAATTATGACATAATAAATAAACTTGAAAAGTGTTGAAGTATTGGCCAGACTCTTGCCTCATCAATCCAAATACTGATACTCCATAACATAAATGAAGAAAATATTACAGCTTTATATATAACGAAGGACTGCAAGGTACTTACACTGTTCTTCTTTTAGTGTATAATATTCACGGTTGATGATAATGTGGCCATCAAGCTCATCAAAACTCAATTCAAAAGAGTTCATTATCTCTACATGACGTCCAGTCTGTTTGCCAATAAGGGCCCCTAGCACTGAAAAAGGTTAATTTTCATGTTATAATAATACAAAGCCATTAATACCAGCTTCTAATATATTCATAACAATACTGTATTTATTTTCTACCTCCTGTCTGTACTATACATAGAACTATATAATATATATATAGAGAGAACTGTATAATATGTATATGTCTCAGTGATGCATGGCTACTTTTTAAATCAAGGAAGTAAAATTAATAATCTGTGCTGAATCAAGTCTACAGTATCTGGTCTGTTCAAGCCCAAGGAAGGCAGATTATACTAAGAAGGTACAGTAGCTAATACCGTACATGAAGTGTACTTTCATACTGCTTAAAAATTAAGTGGATGCATAATTAAACAAAGAGATTACCTTGCACAGGCTTGCCCTCCTGAGCCCTCTGCCGCGTCCAGTGCTCAGATATGTTAAGTATGACTAGGGGATGTAGAGAGACAGAGATGCTACCCACTGTACCAGCAGCAGCCATCACAGACTCTCCTCCTCCACTTGATAGGGTCTCACTTGTTTCTCCAGCACCACCTACAGTATGTCCATTTAATAATATGTAAGCTTTCTCACCAGTCTGGGAAATTGTTATATACAATAGTGTACGGCATAAATACAGTACTTCATGTTACATTAGATTGTAATCTATTCCAACTTCCAGTCTCTGACAGCCCCGTAGTGGGGTACTGTATTGCCTGTATTAGTGATGTGGGCAATTCTTTATGGGTTTTGGCACCCCTTCTGCCCCAGCCACTAGCTTTCAGTTCTTCAACTATCCCTCTTTTCTTTCTATTTCCTTCCTGCTTGCTGTCTCCCCTCTCTATCACCTTTTTCTGGTGCTATATGACCTCGCTGTTGAGGCTCCTAATATCATTCAATCAATTAGTCTCTGACAAATGAAGAACTAAAGATGAAATGGCATCAATGAAGGATTGAGCAACTCTTACACTGAATAATAATGTTTGAGTTTAATTCCATGAAACCATTAATACTTTATGAACATTAATAATATTCTCCCAGGAATGGTCTTTGATAATTCAACAATTCCATGAATGGTATGGTACCAAACTATACCGATAAATTCTATCTATTTGTTTATTTTCAAAGGTAATTTTCAAAGTTATGAAAATTTCATTATCCCTTAAATATTTAGAAATATAAGCCATCATATCTGCATAGTTCTGATAAAAACTAAAGCTGATGGCACTGTTATCTGTAGTCACATGGTGCCTTCCCATAACCCTGCCATGATTTTAGAGGAGAACACGTATCATGTCTACGCAGCAAAATCATCAATGCCTTTAATCAGACATAAATGATGTTAAGAGATATTACATGTTAAATATACATTCTAATTAAGACACAGTAAAGATATGGACAGTAATTATAATTCTTATATATACTGTCGGTACAAGCGAATGTACCTGGTGCTGATGACTGGGTTGGGGGAGGATGAGGTGAGGTTGGTGCAGCAATGGGCATGGCGGGAGTTGATGCATGACATGAACTCTCTGGTACAGCTGCTGGTGGTGTTGATGCCACAGCCTGGGTTGATGATGAGGATGGAGTGGCCTCAGATCCAATGTCTTCATCTACTTCCATACTCAACATTGTATCTTGATCAATAAAAGGTTTTTCCCCCTGCAAAGGTAACATTTCTTTAGAGTAGTAATGGAAACAATGACTACTGGTATGCACAATATAAAAATCGAGGCAAAATAATCAAGGAAAAAAAAACTCGCGATATTATCCTTCAGCCCATTGTACTGTACACTTACAACTAACTTACAAAAAAAAAAAAAAAAAGATACCTGTACATTAATATACTACTATAACTGATAAATTACTAAATGTATTAATATTTAACGTTAGGGCTGTATGCAAGAACGTGCATGGTGCATACGATGGCGTGGTACCAGTACGACGACTCCATAGACAAACAACACAGTCATCGTACCGGTACCACACCATCGTACACACCACGAATGTTCTAGCATACGGCCCTTAGTACCGAGCAACAATAACAATCAAAATACCAACAAGTCACTTCCCTGCTGGACCGCTAAACAACTGGGGTAGCCTTCACTAGCCTATAATTATTTCAGGTTAATATATACTCCATTAACTCGGATATAATCCTGAATATTCCCCAACCAAAAGCATCTTATAAAACACACACATAAAATCTAACCCAATCAATAATAATACCGATGCAGATAGAGTGTGGCGCAGTGATGATTCTATTCTTATTATTATTATTTTTATTACACCTCTTCCTTCCTTCTTCTCACTCAAGCAAAACAAACCACAAGTTCCACAACAACAATAGATAATTCGAAGCCCCACAATGGTTACAAAATAATAGAATTCAGACAGAGCCTCGAATTCTTCAGAGTCTGAATTCTGAGGGTGTGTTCAGTTCTGCTACGGTACCGGATATTTTTATTTTTTTCTTATTTAGTGGCATTTATTTCCTTCCTCGTGCAAATTTTGTTCTTATTGTCGTGCTATACTCATTTTACTATTAATTTTGTGCATTTTTTAACATTTTATTCTTCTCTTCTTTTTTTATCATCATCAACAAGGATAAATTTTGATGCTGTTGTCGTTGTTGGCGGACGTGGCGCGGAGGAATATTGTCCACCGCATACACGTGTCTACAAAAAAGATTTCGTAATGGCCAGTTTATGGTCATGAAAAAGTACATTATAATAAGAGGAAAAATCATGAGGCGTTGCTGTATTGTCCAAAATGAATATACAGCAGTGATATGTAAAAAAAAAAATTATGCGCTATTTTGTTGTAACTGCGTTTTAAATATTAGAAGCCCCCTTTGAACGTACATTATCACAGAATATTTTCATAGTACAATTTTTTTACTATTTAGATAGTAAAATATAGGGATAATAGATTATATATGTTCTTCCTGAATGCGACTTGTGGACATTCGAAGACCCCCAAGCCACCTTTATATGTTTCCTGTCTTATTAGATATTGATAGTATTGCAATAAAACGACAATGAAAGAATAGATATGAAAGATTATGATTATAATTCCTGTTTATCTGGGAGGTATGTGGTGGGACTAGTTTACTATGCGGAGGGTGACAGGAAAAGGAAAAAGGGAGCACCAAGGCAAGTGACAGCCAGACCATACCCAGCAAGGACGACGTTCCAGACACACGACTCCCATCCACTGTGCTTTAATATTCTCACTCCCCAGCCTCTCTATCCTCAATTTCCAAGTCGACCAACCATGGCCCCCAAACAGCGCATGAGGATCGCCAACGAGAAGAGTGCCAAGAATGTAACCATGAGAGGGAATGTTCCAAAGTCGTCGGTAAGTCAGCCTGGCACTCCCTCCCTCCCTCCTGCCTTCCTTCCGTGTTGGGGTTTAAATGTCACCCCAAATGTTAAGTGTCCATATGGCCCACTAGAATTCCACCAGGCGGGTAGTATATGGTTTGTTCTGGATACCATGGGGTTAATTGAAGCTTGTACGATAGCCTAAGTATTGTTAAAGAAATGTATTTAGGGAGTACATTATCGTAAAATACAGTAATTGATTTCTCAAGTTACAGTACCTACCTACCCATTTCGGTCATTTTTAAACCATGGTTCAAACTGGGCCAGTTCTCGGTTTTGAAATATTGTATGACGTTTTACATCACTTGCTATGTATGCAGCTTTTGTTTATAATAGGGTTGCTTATATATATATATATTTTTTTTTTTTTTTTTTTTTTTTTCCAGATTAGGTTCCTTTCTAACGTTAGATGGGATCAATCAAAAGTTATACAGTATCTGAACATTTTCATGTCCCCTTTGACCTATTCATTTGTGCATTTGCTATAAATTAGATCTATGGAGCTGATGAAAAGTACATAGTAAGCACTTCTTTTGATAGATAGAAATTGTGTGTGTAGTAATATTTTTCTTTAAAAGACAGTACAAATGTGCTGGCACAATTTTTTTTTTTAAGCAACATGATTGATGGGTATGAAAAAAGAATGTGATTTCTTTATTAAGACGTGCCTAATTTTATAATGTGAAATGCCCCTTTTCTTTCATCCCAACTTGTATAAAATAAGGTCCCTAATTACCATAAGCTTGGTCAGTTTGTAATATGTTAATACATTGGCCCAGTTAAGTAAGTTTGAATTTTATACTGTTTAATTCTATGCAATTCTTTACAGAGAGCTGAGCAAGAAACTTCCCCCGTTGGTCCTTGGCTCCTCGGACTCTTCATATTCGTTGTCTGTGGCTCAGGTATGCTCTCGCAGTTAATCAATTTGCTACAGGGGATATACAAGTTTATTATTTGGGGGTGGGTGGTTAACTCTGTGGTAATTGGACTAAATTGATATCATTCATGACATTTATATGTAGTAGATTGTTCTAACTTGCTCGTATTGTACACATACGATGTTCTACACACACGATGTTCTACACACACATTATTCTTTTGTTCTCCTGTGATTGTTTTAATTAATTTACCCAAGAATTTGCAAACATGTAAATTGTAGGGGTCAACTTATATTTTGCAGTCCTTGGACAGTACTGTAATTATGGAAGTCAGTATGTCTCTAGTTTCTCTGATCATATAGCTGATTTTTGGTTATGGTATTTTTGCTCTCCTTGCTTTATTTCCAATTTTCCTCCTCAGTAACTGCATCTATTCTCTTCAATGTTTTTAACTCTTCGCAGGGCTCAGGTCTCACAATTTATTGCGCCCAGTTTAATTATTTCCTTTTAATCAGTTCAACATACTCTTGGTTTGCTTTTCAGTTTTCCCAATTCCAGCATAATCACATCCATTACTGGCACAAAGTAGATATGAATTTATTCCATTTGAGTTAACTTTTCACCTGAAATTTTCCTTTACAAGTAAATGAAATATCTCTAATGTTTGTCAAGACTGAATCCCTGTAAATGTTAAGAAAAAATTAAATGATATTGTGAACAGTGTACTGTAACACTGAGGAGGGTGTGCAGATGTGAATATATAGACTTTTTGAGTTAAATCCATTAACTGGTGATTGAACCGCTAGGAACTTTTATATCCACGTTAATAATGGTATCAGTGTGTATAATAGAAAAAAGCTGAAAACTAAATGCAATAGTATATATTTACCCTTGTCATGAACACACAAGGTAAAGTAACAATTCATTTTTGTTAACTCTTGGGGTAATTTTCAGTTTTGTAACTAATATTGCCTTATTTACTTTTTTTTCAGCTGTGTTCCAAATCATCCAGTCCATCAGAATGGGTTAGTAAAGCATGGGTATTTGTCAGTTTTGTAACTAATATTGCATTATTTACTTTTTTTTCAGCTGTGTTCCAAATAATCCAGTCCATCAGAATGGGTTAGTGAAGTATGGGAATTAATTTCAATTTCCTGCTTGCTCAACCCAGTTTAGGCTCAAGACAGTCGATGCCAGATGGCAGATGGCAGAGACCTCCCCACCTGCACGGATCAGCTGATGATGAACTGCTCTCTCACGGATTCCTGACGTATGGCGTAATGCGCACATCTCATTTCATTTCCATATAGTATTAAGTGATTGAGTTAAATTTCTTGAAACTCATTATTATTTTAAGGGATAATAGTTTATAACTTGGGTTTAAATTTTGGATTGTTTGCAAAGTTTATGGTTTCTTTTATATGTATATTTGTATATACAGAACATATATATTTATACCAAAAGTGTAACCTCTAATATAATGAATAATCTGGCTTCTGTACTTGCAATGTATATCATGTTGCCAATAAAAGAATAGAGGGGATGTTTTGTTTTCTGCCCTTCTGTACTGTATTTACATTAGTATACATTTCCTGACTCAAGTTCAGGTGCAATTTATTTCATCTAGTGTGATTGTGGTTAATTGAAGTACTGTAGGTTGTGTACAAGGGGGATGGAGATGATTGAGGCATTAAGAGCCATAGAATTATTTTTTATATCTTGCTTTTGTATATAATGATTCAGGGATCTTCAGAGGAACATGGAATACTTATTTATTGGCTAATCAAATATTGAATAAAAAGGGTAAGAAAGAAGAGTGATGGGCCAGAAAGACCTACTTTGTGGTACAAGGTCTTTCTGGTCTTGCAGTCTTCTTTCCTCCCAGTTATAAATTTTTCCAGTGGGTCAGCCAAGGATGAGACAGTAAGGATAGTTCACTGAAACGTCATCAATTCAGCCGTGACGTCAAAGTGATGACGCTCACTGGAGACCCTGCTGGAGACACTCGCATGCAGGAATCTCGTTCAAACTTAAATAATCTCTCCTTATTCTCGGTTTTAATACATGATTTATACATCATACGTGTGTGGTGTTCTCTGAAAGAGTTAATTGATAGTTGTGGATATAGTTTTCATGAATAGTAGACTAGTGTATGCTATATTGAAGGCTATAGCACTGTTGTATTGACAAGCTGATAGAGGCTCGCTCACGCCGATTCTAGCTAGCAAAACCCCGTGACATTAATTTATTATGATTATATATAGATGAGTCACAAACATAGAAAATTGGGATTATTGACTGAAATTCCTAGAGATTCGTTAATATTTCTTTATGTTGTATTACATGCATATCATGTCTCAAACCCATCTTTCTCCCCACATTAACTCTAACTTCACCCACAATTTCGCTTCTTTTTGTACATGATTTACTTTCAAATGTGACTTTTCATTACTTGCAAGAAAAAGAATGTTTCTTTACAGGCCCTTCTGTAGTTTTGTATATCCAGTAGTCTGTGCAGTCATTTTGCTATTCCGAGAAGTTTAATTTTTTCTGTTTACTCTTAATTACTATTTACTTTGCCAGTGTGCAATACATTTTTGTGTTTGAGTTATCTTGGCATAATAATGTACTTCCTTTAACTACTTTAGTTCTGGAAACTGAAGATATTAAACACATTATTATTAAATTTGGTAGAAGTGAGAGAAGACCAAATTGGCAGTACAAGCTTGGAAATAAAATATTAAATAAAGCAGAGAAAGAAAGAGATTTAGGGGTAACGATAAATAAGAAATTGACACCAGATGATCATATAAATGAAAAAGTGAGAAACATGTATACATTGTTAGCAAACTTGAGTGGCCTTCACTTAAATAGATGAAGAAATGGTCAAGAAAATAATTACATCCTTTATAAGGCCTACCTTGGAATATGCTGCAGTAGTATGGAATAGTAAGGATATAGAAAACTTGTGTCAACAGGGAATATCTACAATTAGAGGTCACAGTAAGAAATTAATTAAAAGAAGAGGAAACAAAGATGTACAGAAATACAAATAGGTAAGAACATAAAAGTAGACACGAGTAATTTATTTCCTTGAACTCTAAAGTACAGTATTAAATACAGAGGCGAGTGAAAAAAAGTGAGCAAATCTGAATGAATCAAAAGTCTGTAACCTCTCACCCATAGTGTAAAAAGTCAGCATGGAACAGTTCTTCCTACAAAAATACAGCTACTATAATAAACTGTACATTTTAAAGCTGTTGTACAAGCCAGGAACTATGATTATCAAGTATGACATTCAACCATGTACTGAGTGCTACAGAAATTATTTATATGCTGCATCTTACCCTCTCATGCTCATTTGCATCTAACTATTCTTCCCTTGCAATGATACCTCAAGTTTTTAAAAATTCAAGCACATAAAGTGTTCATACAACTGGAATATGATTTAGAACCATAATCCAACAATACTTAAACTAGTACAGTACCAGGCCTCAGAAGACATTTACTACACAGATGGTATAAGGAAACAGACTACTAAAGGGGGAACTAGCACATAGAACAAAACAGAAGCATAACAAGGCCGTGAGGATACATAGTCATAGATGGTGGGATAATAGGTTTATTGGCATAAGTTTGTTTTGCTTTTTCAAGGTTGTACTCTGATACCAAATTTTTGTACTCTGTATTTTCCTTAAGCAGAATATCATTGTCTAAGGTTTGTTTTAACAATTTCTTTTTGAAGTCACCATTTCCTCCAACAAGCTCCATTAATCTTTGTTCTAAACTTTCTTCCTTTGCTCGTAATTCCTCTAAATTTAGTTCTAACTGTCTTTTAATTTTTGTTACTTTCTCCAATTTTAGAGACACCTCAGACAGCTGCTGTTGTAGGGCATACACATTATTATTCCCAGAATGTAGGAAACCACAACAGGACCAACAAACTGACAGATTATGTCCACCTGATGAAGCAGAGCTACCTTCTTTAGTTGTTTCTAACTCTTGGTGTTAATAGAGTCTCTCCAACAGCAGAGGTTTGGGTAGGAGCTTCATAAGAGTCAGGTGCCAATTCTGTAAAGTGAAAGGTTACTTAACACAAAGGCCTAGAGAAAAAGTATCCTGTAAAGCTATCCTTAGGGACTATTTCTAGACAAATACAGTACAGTATACTGTATAATATACACTACTATAATGTTAACTTACCCTTCCCAATACCAGGTGGGATGGAGAAAGTAATGAGAGGTGTAGCATGAGTAGCAAGGCAATTGGGACTGCAGCATGAGTAAGAAGGCAATTGGGATTGTGTGTGAGATGGTTGGGAAGGTGAAATGTAATACATTGAGGTGGGATGGGCATGTATGGCAAATACATACAGTACTACTCCAAGTCTTAAACTTATTTCTCAGTGACTAGCCCTTAGTCTATCACTACTGTCTACAGTACTGTACTGTACTTTAGAATTTCTAACAAGTTTGTAGGACAAGATCAACCTATTCTACACCCCAATGTACTTGTGTAAGTGCTCCCAAATACTGTACTACCCTTGATAATTTTCTCTAATGTTGTTGACTGATTTAAGTATCAACCAAATAACATTACTAGATAAGCTTGGTGTTAGGAAATTAACTACATTTTCTAGTTGTTACGAACCCTTGATGTTACAGTGGTGTATAAGAATTCATCAGGCCAACTGTACATGCTAGAGTTGTTATGCCATAAAACTAAAACCCCTGAGCCACCTATCCCAATATCTTAAGCAAAGGTTTCTAAGGTTTCAAAACATCTTGGCGAAGGTGGTGAGTTGGGAAGGAAGTCAGCATGAAGGCTTGCTCGGAGGAATCCGAAGTGACAATGCCGCAATCTGGGCAATGTAAAATACTCCATCAAGAAATATCATAGATAAATATATGCATATAAATAATTATACATATAATTTATGACAGATCAGTATAATTCATGATTCTAGAGTTAGATTAAATGCAATTCAAATAACTAGTAAATTAAAAATATGACACAATTAGAGTAGAATTTATAAATGAAGAAAGATAATAATGAATCAGCATTTCTCTTACCGGAACAATAAAGTTCAGGTTGTTGAGTTCCTCCAGCAACAGCAGTTTCAATAGGGGCTGAATCTTCTTATGATGTGTCTGTTGAGTGAAAGAGAACTTGTCTTGAATAGGATACAGAAAATATTCACTGTACTGTATATATATTTTCAACTAAAGGAATATATAATAGACCCTATATACCATATGTAACTCATTGATAACTAGTAAATTAAAAATATGAAACAATTAGAGTAGAATTATAAATGAAGAAAGATAATAATGAATCAGCATTTCTCTTACCGGAACAATAAAGTTCATGTTCTTGAGTTCCTCCAGCAACAGCAGTTTCAATAGGGGCTGAATCTTCTTATGATGTGTCTGTTGAGTGAAAGAGAACTTGTCTTGAAGAGAATACAGAAAACATTCACTGTACTGTATATCCATTTTGGTAAATTTACTGTTTTGGACAGAATAGGATTCTTTGGACAATAATATATTTTACTAGTGTTTTTTTATGTGTTTTCAACTATTTTTAAATTCATTTCCGTCGCAATTTTTTTTTTTTTTTTAGCCAAACCTAATCTGGACCGCGGCACACTACCAGGACCTAACTGGGGCAGACTACCGGGACCTAACCAGGGCAGACTACCGGGACCTTACCGGGGCAGACTACCGGGATTAGATTTCAAGTGTAAACTGTCCTCTACATACATCCATGTCGGCTATTTCTATTTTCCCAGTAATCTGCCCTGGTTAGATCCCGGTAGCCTGCCCTGGTTAGGTCCCGGTAGTCTGCCCCGGTTAGGTCCCGGTAGTGTGCCGCGGTCCAGATTAGGTTAGGTCAGGTTAGGTTTGGCTAAAAAAAAAAAAAAAAAAAATGCGACGGAAATGAATATCAAAATCGTTGAAAACACATAAAAAAACACTAGTAAAATATATCATTGTCCAAAGAATCCTATTCTGTCCGAAACAGTAAATTTACCTATATTTTCAACTAAAGGAATATATAATAATTATACCCTATATACCATATGTAACTCACTGATGTCTGTTGAGTGAAAGAGAACTTGTCTTGCAGAGAATACAGAAAATATTCACTGTACTGTATATATATTTTCAACTAAAGGAATATATAATAAATTATACCCTATATACCATATGTAACTCACTGATTGAGATGTTATATTTCAGCAAGACAGTAAAAATGTTAATAAAAATCAATTTTAAAAAGTCATAAAATTCTTCCTACCAGAAACACTGAGCAAATCTTGCAAAAGCTGGCGCCTCTGTTTTTCCTCAGCTCTGCGCCCACGGTGTTTTGCACTTTCTGCAAAAGGGAAAATAATTAAATCAGGCAATCTGGTGGTGCAATTTATTTGTATGATCAAGATGGAAAACCTTTCTGCTCTTTTGGTATGGATATGTTTCCCACCTCCCTACCAAACTAGTCATTTATAAAAACTGAAAATATTAAGAAATGGTCCCAATCTACCTGCCACCTAACGTTAGTATAAACCAACCCTACACAATGTACAATAAAACCAAATAACCTATAAAACTTTCATAAAATTGGCCTATCTTACCTGGTTGGCTGTCTTGTCACATTTCAATTGTATGGCTCATATAAACCTTACTTTCAATAAAGATTAGGGGCAGCCCATATCTATGCACAAGACTTATTTTAACCTGTTAACAAGCACCATCAAGAAATATTTGTCAGCTCCTACTAATTGCAAATGAAAGATGATATTTAGTAAGTTTTGCACAATAAGTTTTATACCGAAAGTATTGGCAGTAACAGATAAGAGTACATATTGCCTACCTGAATCATCCTCCTGTTTTGGGAGAAACAGCGAAGGTACAGCATCAGCCTTCAGTGATCTTGTTGCCTGTGGAGACTTGTTCAGGAGCTTCCTCTTGATGCTGTAATTCTGTTTGTAATCTGTTGCCTTAAAATGACGGGAGCAAACTCTGGCAGTCTCTGGGTTTAGTTTATCTGCCCGATAGCATGAATTATTCCACTGTTTTAACACTGATTTTGTCCTTGGAAATCGATAAAAATGGCAATTTTCTTGTTTCTTGCTCCTGTTATAGCTATTGCACCCGTAAACAGCACACCTTGTCATTGTTCTTATAGAGAAAAAAGCTGGAGTCACTGAGATACAAGCAAAGCCAAGGCAAAACTCCTCTGTGCGTCTGTGTTTGGGTCTCCAGTGACGTCACGGCTGCATGGCGCGGTGCATTGTGGGTAAAACAAGTGCTCAGTGAACTATCCTTATAGTCTCTCATCCTTGGAGTCAGCCAGGCACTACCCAGCTCTCCTGAGCTATTAGGTGAATTTGGATGGGATAATTGCAGATGTTTGTCAAGGATCCAACCAGCAACTCTTGCTAGCATACAAAAGCCTCTTCCACATGAAAGGCTAAAAGACTGCGGGCACAGGCAATTGTGTGAAATCCATTATTTACCAGATCAAACAGTCCCCGGCAGCCATCGGCCACTCGTGCCCGCCACCCACCCACAAAATTGGTAACTGTCTGCCCTCCGTCTTTTGCCTTGGTGTGAAAGAGGCTTAAGATTCTTAAAACAATGTGCATTTGCACCATGGGAAAATTCAGTCAAAGCCGTTTGGCCAGGCAATCCATGGTATATCAGAAACCACAATGGGCATTGAGAAGTACAGTCGGCAGCATAAATGCTCTTCATTTCCAAATGCATATGTAAGAGCTATAATGATGATGTAACACAATTTGAATTCAGTGATGACAAATATACTTCTCATGTGATAAATTACATATGTTGTTAGGATAGAAACTGGTTCAGAATGCAACTATCTGGTCATATTAGCATTATTAAGTATATGAGATGGACGCGAAATACATTTTATACCTCTGAGAAGCATGTGTGGTGTGACTCAAATGGACAGAGTTAGAAGTGAGGAGAAGGACAGGTGTCATGAGAGAGCTAGCAGGCCGTGCAGAGCAGAGTGTGTTGAAATGGTTTGGATATATGGAGGAGAATAGAATGGTAAAGAGGATAAGGGGCTCAGATGTGGGAGGTGTAAGGAGGAGAGGAAGACCACAGAGGAGATGGATGGACACTGTGAAAGGAGCTCTGAGTGGAAGAGGTATATCTGTGGAGCAAGGTAGAATGATTGTCAGTGACAGAAACGAGTGGAGGAGGGTGGTGAATGCTTGAAAAGTGGACGCGGCTTCATGGTCCTTGGAGGAGGGGCCTGCATTGAGTGTGGCCCATGGCCGGCTGAATGCTGGAGGGGGAGTTTGCCCTGTAGTGAAGTGGCAGGGGTAAACCAGCTTTTGCTGTTGGTCCTTGCTATGCGGTTGTGCGGTGGGGGTTGCTCCCTCCTTCAACAGGGATTGGGGGGTTGAGATGTGATTGCATGTGTGTGTGGGGGGGAAGTTCTACTTTTGGGCATTTTGTTTCGGAGGGTGTGCGATGTAACGGGGCTACCTCCAGCGTGGAGATGAAGGCCTGGTATATGTATGTACTAGCTAGGGTACCCGGCTTCGCTCGGGTTTGTATAAAACTGATGGCAAGTATTAATACATGAAATAATGATCAATATCAATGTACTCTTTTTTAAAAAGTCCCAATAACATTCAGTTGACATTGCAATTAGAAAAATTAAATAATAAAGAGTACACTATTTATACAAATAAAATTCATGTCCTCTGACTTTGCATATTGTCAACATAAATCACAGTTCTTGGTTTCCTCATAATTCGAAGTCTGCACTTACCTCTGATTCCGGTGTCAATATTTCGGATAGACAATGTTCGTTGTTTTACCCTCTGGCGCATGAAAATAAATGTGTTGTGGCAATCCGACTCTTGAGCAGCCAATATATAGTTGGCCGTGGGAGAAGCATGCCGATTCCAAACTCAGACCTGCAGTTTTAAGTGACTGCTGTGCTTTGTTGATGGTAATTGCAAAGCTGACTCGAACAGGGAACTGCAGCCGCTTAAACAGAAATGGGGTGTCTGATGGAATAGCTGGGCTCATTTAGGCAAGTTTAAGAGCATTTTGCACATTATGCTCATTTGCTCATTGAAGATGATGTTTGAGCACAATACCAAGCCCATGTTCTTCTTCGGGTAACAATACCCCTTTGTACCAAGTTGCATGTCATTGCCAGCACGGTTTGTGGACCTTTTTAGCCCATTTTTGGCAATTTTGAGCTCATTATGCTCATTTGCTCATTGAAGATGATGTTTGAGCACAACGACACCTAGCCCATGTTCTTCCTCGGGTAACAATACCCCTTTGTGCCAAGTTTCAGACCATTCCGTCCAGCAGTATTCGCGGCCATTGCCGGACAGACAGACACACACACCCACAGACAGACAAACAAAACTCTACTTTATATATGTCTTTTCAGCTTGAAAGCCCGAGACTGACTGAATTTCCAAATAGCCTTCTTCAGCTCGAACGGAAAATTTCCGTTTGAGCTGTACATTTGGCGCGCATTTATTAGCGGCTCGAACAGAGACGGTTTGCCATTTATAGTATAGATGTACATTTTACACCTTGCCTAACCATCGGTGAATGGTGTTTGATATGATTTGCAGGTTCATTCAGTGTACAGTACATTATTTTGTATATTTTTAAGTACAGTGACTCCATTCCAATAGAAAGAATTAATACAATGCTGATACTGTAGAGAGAAATGGGATAAGTGATGATAAAACTCTTCAATGATTGTAGGAAAATACTTATATTTTACAAAATATTTGTACAATTGTTGAACTAACCTAGCTGTGGATCATGTAATATCTTGAAAACAAAACTATACTAATGAACATATTGTTTCAAAGGTAAAGGGATGATCCTGTATGTTTAATTTAGTTTTAGAATACATTCATTATATAACAGCAGGTGAAAAAATTATTTATGTCATTCTAGTTTTCCCCCCAAAATTTTAAAAGTACATTTCCAATGACAGATAAATGTAATGTAAATTTTGGAAAAAACCTCATTACTTTCACCGCTTATTAACAAAGGAACGGCACCATTAAAAGTGATGATAACCCACAGCAGGTACAGGAGAACCACATTAAAGGGTTGAAGAGTTACATTGAGTCAGATTTTTTATCTTTCCACATCCAGTGCAGTTACAGCTGTGAGGTAATTATGAGAAGTGAGAGAGATGTGAAGCAGCTGTCCACAATTACCGCCATAACTTCCATTTGCACTGGCACCACACTGCACTTGACATACCTCACTCAGCTCCCATGCTGGAATCCCTTCACTGCAAGTACAATATTTATATTAATTAATTTTTTGCATTCAAGCAAGAACACCATTTCAGGAGAAGCCTGTTTCTTATAAGTGAAAGCAGCAGTGACAAATAATCAAAACAGACTCCCTGAATGGTTTTCTCATTCACACACTGTTACACCTTTCTGCAGTCAACATTGTTGGAAACAAAGACAGAGTCGTGAGAACTATATGGTATTACTGAACTCACTCGGGGAGGTACACACCTAGTTTTTAAGAACTCCCATCATGCAAAGGTTCAGTCGCAACTTAGTAATGTATACTATTCCCTTACATTTTTGTGCTTTTCTTTATCTTGAGCTCCATAAGTTCTTTTAATTTCACTGTTACCATTCTGGAGTAAGTTATGAGTTTAATGCAGTTCAGTGTTCCAATAACCTGACTGGGTTTAAGCCAACATCTCAAATGTAATTGACCCCCAACAATTTGGAAATATGAAGTCATCATCAACCACCCATTGTCTCATAAGCCTGCTAGACTTTATATACAGTAACCTGGAAAAAAGAAAGAACTCAGTTGCCCTTGCATTCATAGATTTCAGAAAGGCTTTTGATCTAGTAGACCACAACGTAGTACTAAAGAAAGCTCTTGATATTGGAGTCGAGCCCAGTCTAGTGGCATGGCTGGCAAACTTCCTGTGTGACAGACGTCAGGCAGTGCGTCACCAGGGTGCTGTGTCTATACACCAACATCTCTCGTGTGGTGTGCCCCAGGGGACCAAGATGGGACCCCTGTGCTTCCTCATCCTAATTAATGATGTCTTAACTGACACAATTTTTCACTGGAAACATGTGGATGACTCAACCATTGGGACAGTCATCAACAACTTGTCTCCTGACTACCACCTCCTGCAACAACACCTGACCAACCTCCAGACATGGACTGACGACAACAATGTCTCCATCAACCACGGCAAGACAGTAGTGATGCAATTTCACACGGCTACCACACCACCACCACCACCAGCGATAACACTAGGACAGCACCAAATACAAGTAGTGGACACCACCAAGCTATTAGGTGTCATGCTGGATGACAAACTGAACTGGAAAAGTCATATCAGCACCATCATCCAGTTAGCCACATACCGCCTGTACATACTAAGGCGACTGAAGTCCCTAGGCACACCCCAAAAGGAGCTGGTACGAATCCACAACACCTTCATCATCCCCAAGCTGACATACGCCTCCCCCGCCTGGTCTTCATCCATCAACCAGACATAGAGGCAGCAGCTGGAGTGGGTACAGAAGAGGGTATGTCGTATCATCCTGGGTATGGTATACACCACCTACCAACGAGCCCTGAATACCCTCAGAATACAATCTCTTGTCACGAGATACCAGCAGCTCCTCTGGGACTTCAGTAAACAGCTGTTAATCCACCTACGCCATAGGGACCTCCTCCCACTCACCATTCCCAAACCCCGCCAATTCCGTCACTACAACCTACTTAAACCCATCAGAGTTAGGACAGACAGATACAAAAATAGTCCCATCCCCACAATAGTCTCTCTAATAAACCAAAGGCACATGTAAATATTTGTACTATGTCCATGTGTGAGTGAACATGTGTGATTGTAATTGTGTACGTCTGTGTGTTAGTTTGTGCGAATGAATATTATGTGTATATGTGCGAGAATGTATTTGTGTATGTCTGTTTATTTATATGTTCTGTAAATATCCCTATCCATACTGTATCACCTATTTGCATCACCATTTTACAATGTATATTTTCAGCCCTCAGCTGCCTGTATCAAATAAACCTTTTATTATTATTATTATTATTATTATTAAAAGAATGAAAAAATAACATTCAAACATACTTGTATATATATATCTAATACATTTCTGTTTCAAGAGCAGGTACCGGGTATGTAAAAGAATCAAGAAAACTATATATACTAATGATAGTATACAATCTTACCTGTCAAAGTTAAGTTCCCTTACAGCACTCTGCCTGAGGTGGCTGGTGCGTACAAAGCCATCACTGGAGGCAGAAGTGAGGAGAGCGGAGTCAGGTGACCAGCTGAGTCCAACTACTGGGTCCGTGTGCACTACATTGTCTATATTACTGCTGCTGCTCTGGCTTCCACTTAACTCTGACAGCACTTGGCCTCCTGCTAGGTCCCACACTAATACGGTTCCATCCTCACTACCTGACGCCAGGTATCTGCCAGTACAAGTCATTAAATAAGATTTAGCTATAATTGAAGGAACAGTAAATTACATTAAATTCACTTTTAACAATGTCTATACACAGAGAAAATTATGTACAAGACCTCTTTCATATTCATCCTTTACACAAAAAATATTCCGAAATTATTTTTAAACTACTGTACTCCACTTTGCTGAAAAAAAAATACCACTGACTATCCCCTTCATACAGCATCCACCAACAGTAACATTTTGCACTGTATTATATGAACAGTACTGTATGTCATGGAAAAGATTACATTATAATACAAAAATTAGCACAAAACTTACTTTCCATTAGGTGAGAAAGCCACAGTATTGACTGGAGATTTATGATGGAGAAGAATGCGGGCTGTATCACCATCAGTTATCTGCCACAGCCTGATGGTCCTGTCACTAGACCCTGTAGCAACATAGGCACCATTTGGATGGAATGCAACACAATCTACAGCCTGTGTGTGACCTGCCAAGGTACGTAAGGGGTAGGTATAATCTGTGGCCCATATCCTGGCTGTGGTATCATATGATCCAGTGGCCACATACATAGTGAGAGGAGCCACAGCCAGGCACCAGACAGGGTAATTGTGACCTCGGTACATGGCCACTGCCTGACCCAGCTCCAAGTTCCACAGTTTCATAGTCGTGTCTTCACCTACGGACAAAAGGTGAGTGGAGTCATGAGTGAAAGCTGTGTCCAGTACTGGACCACTGTGTCCTCTCAATGCAAACAATTCTCCCCCACGGTTCCTTCTCCTTCCACCACCCCTTGCCTCTGACACTGTATCTTCATCTTTCTCATCTTCTTCTAAACCATTACCTTCGTCTTCCAGGCGTGAAGAATCACATGCCAGTAATGTATGAGATATTCCTCCTCTGGGACCTGTTACACTGCTAGTTTTTCTAAATCCCACATTATGTACTGGAGGAGTCAACTTCCATATCTTAATAACACTATCTTCAAAACCACATGATAAATATCTCCCTTCCGCATTTACACAAGCACAACTGAGTCCATTATAAGCATTAGACACTGTATAAACACAGAGCGAAGGAGAGGTAGGTTGTGAGCATTTGATCCGAGCTATTGCCTCCCTCACTTTCTGTAATTCCTCTTGTGTACAATCCATTCCCTCTGCTGAAGCTGACATTGTCTCAGGTGTGACTGATTCTGGAGTGTGTCCATTAACAAGACCATTGGCCTGGCCTGAGGCATCTGGAGTGCGAAAAACTGCTCCAGTGCTTCCTGCTCCAGAGTCATCTACTTCAACCTCAATGTAAGTGTTGAAAATCTGCACATAAGAAATTCTTTTATAGAAACAAAAGAAATCATATATTCCTAAAGTTTTAAGCTAGCAGATATATTATTTTCCGTTTCATAACTTAGAGAAAATTATGTGACTAAAAACACAATACAGTATCAATGTATATTTTGTGACCTGTCACTAAAAACAAAAATGCCCGTGATGTATTTAATGCAATAATATTTCATGAAGATTCATTCAAAAGAACTGCCAAATCTTTAACTAAGATACTGTATTTAAATTTGCTTATTTAAACATTAGAAAGGATGAAAGTATATTACCTGAAGCAGCGTTGGGTTTTCTGTGGCCTTGAGATATCGCAGAAAATAGTTGAGAGTCAGTTCACTCAGACGCACCATGTATTTACCACTTCTGTAACACATACAAACAATACTAGTAAGAGAAAACTCTGTGATGTTGTTAATCAAGTAAAGGGTACCAAGGCTGCTGACAATGTTCAATACATGATGCACAGTACTCACTTATTCAATTATCATTACAGGTACCAGTCTTTTTGAGCTTGTTATCTCATTTATTATAGTAAGGTACTGGTACTGTACTCTTAAGACATCACATTTGGTCCTTTCAGTAAATTTCAGGGACTATACAAATATAAAAATGTGTTCATATGCACCAGTCACTATGAGGGACTCAACGAGGAATTGAAGGCTAACGTATGTCGGATCAAGTTCACACCATACATCAGAGATTTTATGAGGTGATCTGATTATTCTCGGTGTGGTCCAGTGTATATTGGCTACACCAAAATGCCAAAAAAATACTCTCTATATCATTACAAACTCATAGCATAGAAGATGCCTCACTATTTTCAAAGATGCTTTGAATGATGGTTTACATGCTCTCTCTAAATTGTGATATGTATAAATATGTGTTGTCAGAAAAGGAAGCAAGTGACACCTTAAAGCTACACTCGATGATCTTGGGGCCTCACAAGAGGTCGAGATGTAAATCAAAAGTTGCAAATTTAAATCGCCATGCTGAAGTTAATAAAGAAAATATCATAATTAAAATGTTGCGGTTTGTGGAAAACAGTTCAGGAAATAATTAGTCTACCTAGTATACACATACCGTACATTACTGTATATTTTTTACACCAACTTTTAAAAGCAATAAAGGTACAGGTACTCTTATGTGTCTCAATATGAAACATTATTATTTAAAGAGAGTAGTTATTACAGAGGACTTCAGTCATTATTAATTAACTGTAAAACTAAATAAATATATACAAATTGCATCACAAACTATCATGACTGGTAACTTTGAAATATATTTTTAACAATACTGAGAAAAATGGAATCTACATAACAGAAAATACTCACTTTAGATTCTGAATAACTGGGGATGAGGTCATGTCTCCAGAATTAACGGTGGCAGCATTTAACACTTGTGACAATATGTTTTCATAGTCGCGGTTTACCAGAAATACCTGCAAAAACCACGGTGAGAATTTTACAAAGGAAGAATAGGACACAGCAACAGATATCACTGCCTCTTTTTCTTCAGCAGTCATAGCTGCAGTACAGTACTGATAATAATATTAACAAATTGGTACTGTGAGCAAACTCCTTCTAAGAATAAAATGCTAGACCAACAGTTGTGACACACGGGTATTATCTAATATATCATGTCACACTTCCTTTTCCTGCCACCATGAGGGCCATCCGTATGTAAGAACATTTGCGGTGTTGACGATAGCATGGTACGGGTTCGATGACTCCACAGACTCACTACAGAACTATTGTACAGTACTGGTACCACACCACGGTCAACCCCACCAAAATATTCTTGCATACGGCCCGAATCTTGAATTGCCTGCAGATGAACAGAGCTCAGCTGTATCCAGGGTTCTAGTAAGCACCTGGTTGTCTGACGTTTATATATAAGAAGAAAATGTGTGTGACCATCAAGAATGTAAAGGCTGCTACTGTCATGTTTATTCAGTATATCTTGGTTAGCATAGAAAATCTATCATACAGGTTCAGGACCAAATGAGAACAATGGAATATGGATTACCTTTTTATAAAGAAAATATTAAGATAAATAAAAAAAGCTCATCAAATAAACTGAAAACTGATGTAAAATGGCAGATGATGATGATGACAATAGTGACAAGATATGAGATTATGAAAGATCATCAGAAATAAATATGAATGAAGCAACAACACCTCTCTGGTAGTGTATGATGGATTGTGTGGAAGTGATCTGCAAGCAGGAACGTGTGTCAGGATTTCCCACCAGGATTTCATTTGAAATGGTATCATGAAACGCTGCTGTGATAGTAACACTCTACTTGTTGGGGAGTGGCGAGTTAAAAGTAATTTTTCTTAAAAATAGGGTTAGTAACTGCAAATGTGGCTCATTTCACTTCTTAATCTACAAGTACTTTTTTTTCTAAATTTTATCATACTATCGTGGACAAAAATATTGCACTCCCCTCCTGACTGAGGGACTTGATTTGAGCTGGTAACACTGTTAATATCACCTCCTCTCTCTCTTTCGTAAGTCCAGTATGACTTGAGAGAGAGAGAGGAGGCAAGATCAACAGTGTTACCAGTTCAAATCAAGTCTCTAAGTCAGGAGGGGGGGGGGGGGATATTCTTGTCCACGATAGTACGTCCTATCATTCCTTGGAAACAAGGAAATGGAATTGTTGAGGTAATACATACAGTAATGAATAAGGTGAGAATAGGATCTCTTCCCACATAGTAAAATACACACCTGGTAGTGCTTAACAAAAAATTTTTTGGCTGCTTGCCTCCCTGTCCCAGCCACCAGCTCCAAGTAGAGATGGATGAAAAGTGGAAAGAGAACCTGTGACAGTTCTGACCGACATGGCTCACTGGCCTCCATCATCCATGACTTGAGCCTGGAGGATACATATGCAACTTAGCCATACTCACAAAAGGTGCAAACACAGAAATACTGTACTTCAATAGAATATACAGTTGGCCCTCAATATATGATGAATAAAATTAGCATTATCCTTTTAACACTGGCTCAGTATTTTACTTAGTTAGTATGGTACTGAATAACATTAGCCTGGGAAAACATTTGGTGGTCTTCAATAAGTGACTGAATGTAAAATGAAGTGGAGGATACAAGTATTCATTCATTGAATCGTATATCCAGGGTCTACTGTATGGCACAATCAGTGAAATTTCATTATACTATAATCTAAGGTCTTGTGAACAGGAATCCTAACTGGATCACCATACCACAGACCCCAGCAATTTTGCTTAGGTTGCAAGTAATTTGACTAATTAGGTGCATTTTATATGTGGCATCTAAAAGTAATAAAATTTTAAATTGGAGGCTATTACTGCATATAATAAATTCAACTATTATTTTCTATGTTATCCTAGTGAGATACAGCAGATTGAGCAGTTATAACTAACCTGACATATTGATGGTCAATATGAGAGTGATGAGTGGAGGTGGTAGAGAAGGTGAAACTGTTAGGAGTGGAGGGAGATACTAGGCCAAGAACTCCTGCTTGTTGCTCTGTAGTCTGTCCCCCAGTGGAAGTTCCAGCCTAAAAGTCAAATTTACTTCAAGTATATACAGTATGGTACCTACCAGAACCAGTGATGGTTATCTTGGTATAATTCAGTTCAACTTTCCTAACAGTTATGATTACCAGTATTGTACATTACATTGAAAATTATTTGAAAAAATACTTTTTAGAAATAAGAAAACCATTACTGGTGTACCTGTAACTCCATTTAACTTGGGTTTAGTAAGTAACCTTTTAATCAAACCTAAGGTAACCTACACTGACTTGTACTTAGGTTTAGAATGATTGGTGGGATTATTGGTAATAGTCAAGCGTTTGTCCATAATTTGTTTTCGACTCGAGGTTTTCAGAATGTAATGTTTTATAGTGTGTTTTTAACTAATTTTTTATTCACAGCCGTGGCAAATTAGTGTTTTGGGAGATATCACCACCCTCTGCCTCCCCCAACCCAATCTCCGAAAACACCTAATTTTTGCCATATTTGAACTAGATTCGTCTGAAAAACACTACAACGCAACCTGACCTAACCTAACCTAACCTAATCAGGACAGCGGCAAACTACCGGGACCTAATCTTAACAATCTATGGAGCCTGGATGTAAACACTTGGCGGCCATCTTGAATTGATATTGTTATGCTGGAACCGACGGGTCCGGTTCTCAATACGAAAGGAACTGCTGGAACCGGTTCTAGAACAGGTACAAGTGCAGACCATGAAAAGTCTACTCCCTCTGCAGACCCTGAAACGAGGCCTGGGGTCTTACTGGATGACGGCTCAGCCAAATTATGATGGGCAACACACGCATGAACATACTCCACGAACCCTCTAGGAGTCTAGGCTATGGCTTCGTAACCAGGGCGTCATGTCACATTTATCACATTTTTATCGAGATAGGCCAAATCCTTGGCTTCATAGACCTCAATATTATATACCAATATGCTCAAATGATTACGTAAATCGTATAAATATGTAACCAATACGTGATAAGATAGATGTTTCAGGAAATTAAACTAAAAATACGAATCATCTGAGCTGCTGCTTTATTTACAAAATGGAGGTAAACCGCAGAGGTGTAGTCATGAATCGAAGAAAAGTTTCCCCACACTCCAGATGCCGATTTGTAAATTGTAAGACGTATTCTTTACTTCATTCCCTTTGTATTAGATAAAATCTGCATATATAGATAAAAGGTACTACGTAATCTGAATAGTAATTGTTTTGTTTCATTATTAATTCTGCTGTTTCTTATTTTCCTAGAGGGTTCGTGGAGTATGTTTGTGCGTGTGTTGCCCGTGATAGTTTGACTGAGCCGTCATCCAGAAAGACCCCAGGCCTCATCTCAGGGTCTGCAGAGGGGGTAGACGTTTCATGGTCTGCGATTGTACCTAATATCAACTCACAATGTTATATGATTGCTGTCTAATGCTGTTTTAAAGCCTTAATTTGCCGACTGGGACGAACAGCAAGTGCACTTAACATAAGGCACACAGGCTCACAACAACTACTATTGGTGGAACAGTTTCCTTGGAACTAGAATCGGTTCTCACAGTCTCACTTCCGAACTGACAGTTCTTGCCCAGCCCTAGCCCGCGGATAAAGGAAAATTGAATCAATTAAGGGTAGTTGTATTTAATGCATTTGCGACGGAAATACCCAATAAGGAAATGACATACATGTATTAAGAAATATATTTGACAGAAAAGAATTAGTGGGAGTGATTATGGACAAACGCTTGACTAATACCGGATTATTTCCTACAGTAAATTATAAATGGTACTTGGCACCCCATGTGCTGCTGGGGTAAGTCAGCTGATCATTGAGTCCAAGGAAGGGAATATTGGTGTCTTTTAAAAGGAAGAAAAAAACAAATGTGGATTAAAGCAAGGATTACTACAAGTACCGGTGCTGCATGAAACAAGGCATATGATTGTCCTGAGAAGTGTAACTTGGCCCACCTGAGGCATCTCTAATGCAAATATATATGTTTAACTTAGGCTGTACAAACCAGCTATCAAGCATTATATACTCATTTGAGTGGAAAAACGAGTTATCAGTATTAGTAAGGCACACTCTCTTACCACCCAGTTTTACACCCCTCTTTTCCTGTAAGGGAATTAAAAAGGGGGAGGTGTTGTGCATTATAAAGTTAATTTGAACTCTAAACATTTAGCCGACAACTGTATCAACGTTTGCATCGTACGTACACGCCTCTTTTGACATACACTGTTTCATATATACCAATAAGTGTAAGTTTTATCATCGTTACGTAATGTCATACCTCCAAGTTTCTTTTCTTCATATAGTCGGTAACGCTGGCCATAACTTTCTCCGTCTTGATTTTCTTCATGTTTTAATTAATGGTCATGTCGGAAACACCACAGTCCCAGCTGATCAGGCCGACATGTTGTTTACTAAATACAGGACTACCAACCCTTCAGTCACCTCACACAGTTAAGAGGGGTAATACACTTTTGGTAAATTTGGAGCAAATGATTCCTCTAAAGCTTTCTAGGCAACAGGACACCATTATTTTAGTACATCTGGTCCTGTTTCCTGGCATACTTTGGAAGAATCAAGACACTCCAATGTACCAAAAGTGTATTAACCCTTTAATATAACTCAAAATAATATTTGCATTCTAGTACTATAGATTTTATGCCAATAATTACACTTTGATGTTAACAGACTTTTTGTAATATATACTAATTACATTGCTGAAGAAGAGATATACTTTCTTCTGTCTGAGTGATGAACTTAAAACTTTGCTAGTTTTTACTCATTAAGACAAATATTTAATTACAACCACTATTTATCTTAATTCCTATCCTTATTTATTTGTATACCCATAAGAGCGATGAAGAAAAACATAATTTTATATAGTTGCTTAGCTATTTTAACTAGCAGGATGTACAAGTTGGCAATCCTGTAACAAAGAAAGACTCCATTGCAGACTCCAGTGACGTTTAACACTTTTTCCCCCGTAACTTACCTTAGTGTGGGCAATATCATACCGTTGAAGGTTGTGTGAAAGTCCATCTGTGCTGCAAGTATGGTGAGTAATACTGAGTAAACTGGTGTTGTAGTGTAATGAAGGGAAATAAGGATGGGTAATGTGTCATCATCCGCCCCCTAGTCCTCCTCCTACTACTCCTCGTCTTCCTTTCTCATGTAATTACTGTACTCCCTCCAGGCATTACTTTACTACCAGGATTCTGTAGGCTTCTTCACCACTGATATTTTGGCATAGAACATTTAATTTAACACTAGACAAGCATAATGTTAACTTGGTACGTTTTGATGTGTAATATTGTGCACGATTGTTTCATTAGACAAGCTTGCTGATAATGTTTAAGTTAGGAAAGTTTTAAACGCAGACACACTTTCAGGGAATAACGAGTCAGATGAATTGATTTTAGTTATCTATTAAGAATGCAGCCTGAGGGTACGTATTCATTTATACACACTGTATGGGGATTAGTTTAGGATTAAGGGGGTATTATATTGTAGGTAATTCTGGAACAATTTATTCCTCCAAACTATTCCAAGCAACAGAATACCATTATATTTATCCATTGGTCCTATTTGCTGACATACTTTGGAGGAATCAAGGCACTCCAATGTACCAAAGTGTATTGTTACCCCCTTAACCTTAAGTTGAAGTTTTGTACTGTACACTGATACACTTCCCCACATTATCTTTTAATTTTATTGTATATTTATGGTGCGATAATTTTTTTTTAATAAATTTGAGTTGTGGTTGGTACTCAAACCAGACACAAATATCATTAATTCTGCCTCGACTGTAACACAAATACTGTACCAAATTTGTACACTATCTTTCTCCGAGCTCGTATAGAATCCTACCCGAATCAGTTGTGATTGAAACTTTCCAGTACAGTTTAACAAATGGACGGTAGTTTTGTATCATTCAAACTTTTGTTGCTTTTCAAAGCTCAGAAAAGTCTGGTACCGTATGATTAATGATTTGCATTCTGCAACATGACATTTGTACTTATGCTAATTATGTAACCATCCAACTTGTTTATTTATCTTTGGAGGAAAGGTCACAATGTGTTCATTTTCATTGTTCTATGGAAGGCTACCGTAATCCTTATCATTGTGAAAAGTGTACCCACAACTTTCCTCCCCTCATACACCCTTTCATTTACTTATATCATCCAGACTCATTCCTGCTCTTTCTGCTAGCATACAACAAGGATAAAATTGGTGTTCTTCCTTTGCTGTACAGAACAATATAAGATTCTTGAAAATGTATAAATGTTGTGAAAATATATATATGGGAATACAGTAGTGTAATTTTAACTCATTGACTTTGAGCTGGCTCCAACCCTCATGTTCCAATTTTTCGGACTTTACTACTACTACTGTACCTTTGTATATGGTATGTATTTAAAGCACATACCCAATTGATGTGCCTAAGGGATAGGCGAAATACCATCATATTTTTTGCTTCAGTGATTCATTTTGTGGATTCATCTTAACTGCATTAATTGTGTTAAAAATAAATTGTATTAGATCACTTCTATTTAGTGAAGCCATTCAATTGTTCATTTTTTGAGTGGATGGCAAATGTCTGTATTAGGGGAAGTGAATTTTGTGCTAATTCCTTTTAATGGGATAGAGATTAGAACTATGGCAAAGAGTTATTACTGTGTGTGTCACCCAATAATGTTTTCTTCTTCATCAATACTATTTTTTTTTTTAACGAGTGGAAAAAATGAATAAGAAATAAAGTGAGAGAGAAAGAATACCCAGTGAAATGGCCAGATGGGCAGCAGTCATTTAGAAGTAGACATACACTGTAATACAGTAATACAGTACCGTACTGCATCTGTTGTACCATATACATTGTATGAATTAAACAGTTCATCCAGCTACTGGGTATATACAGTATATACAGTATTATCTTATTATTTATATGGCAGTGAAACACACCAAGATTGTTTTAACTACTAAATGCTACAGGGTACGGTACTAACAGGTACTGTATTATATTTTTTGCACGTGACTTGTTGCTGTTTTACATAGAAAAGTGATACCCTATGTTTACAAGTGTTAATGCTGTTTTATTATGTTCATGACTTGGTAAAACCTTTGCATGACTTGGTATAACCACAGTATCAGAGTGCAAGGCATATAAATATATACAGTACTGTAAAGTGTGTAGCTGCAAGGCTCCATCCTGGTGACTAATGTGTCATATATGTTTGGTGACAGCAGCAGTGCAGATGATTGTGTGAGGAGGTGACGTATTCGTTGGTACAGTACAGTTGCCCTTAGCCTACTTCCTCCTGATACAGCTCATGTTGTTAGTTTTCTGTGTACAGGGCCAGTTGTACAGTTGTTAATGGTACTCAAATGAAAGACTTGACCGTGTAAGCTAAGTGACGTAAGGTTGAATTGCGTGATGATTTTAAATACTGAGCTGTGAAACGATTATTATGTTTATTGTGACTTGGCAGGGGGTTCTGCAGAACTATTTGATTGTAGCCCTAATAATAATTGAAATGAGTGATTTGGGAGGAACCAGACAAATGGGAATGGCTGAAATTGACCCATGACAAACGAAGCAGGTTTTTTACCCATGAATTCAAATTGATCATGCCCATCACCCCCAAGAACTTGTAATTTCAGTTTTGCAGCAGCAGAATGTATTGTAACCAAAATTTGTCTTATGTGAAGAGAGTTGATCAGCAGTTTTCAATTTTCAAGGTGGATGGATGGGTGGGAGGGGATATGGTTAAAACACAAAAACATAAGAAATGAGGAAACGGCAGTATGCTTGCTGTTCTTCATTTAGACCCATCCCTATATATGCATAGATTAATTATAAAACTAATTGTTTCTGCATTAATTACTGGAATCGACCACTACTGTGTTACAGAACCTCTCCCTCGTCGCTAGGAAGAATGTCACACTTTAATAGATATCAAAATGCAACTTCAACCTGTTGAAGCCCAGACCATGTTAAACAGTCATTAGCTATGCGATGCAGTCCACAGATGTTCAGGCTTTGCTTCTTTTTTTTTTAAATCTGAATATACTGTACGGTACTTACCTAATTCCTGGTTAACACACACACACATTAGGGTAGGTAAGGAGTGTGGACAACCAGAGGCATATAACAAGACACATCTGGATAATAGACTTCCATGAATACTGTCCTGTCTGGTAAACCACTTCCTACATACAGTACATTTCTATAGGGAGCCTCGAGGGCATTACTGTACCATTTCTTCTCTTTTTCACTTCCCAGCCTCAGAGATTACTCGTTAAAAACAGTGTAAAACTAGTGATGTATTACTGTACATTCGCTTACAGAACTTATCATTTGCATTTTCTGCTCAACACACACCAGAGAGAGAGAGAGAGCGTATCTGACAACTAACAGTTACTGCTCTGAGATAAGCTTAGCAGGATGTGTGTGTTCATTCCCTCCATCATCAGTCACCACTTATTATATTTTATTCTTTTAAATTGTAAATAGTCTCGACACATATAGAAATAAATAGCAGTTCAAATGTAGCATGGAAGATTAAAAGAGAGTAAAAGAAACAGATAGACATGAATAAGACTGTATAGAGTACAGTGTTGTTGGTGGTAAACTGGAGCAACTGATGATTCACCCTAACTATTCCAAGCAACAGGATACCTTTATATTTATTGTTTGGTTCTGTTTCCTGAAATACTGTAAATGGTCCCAGTATGAATGGATGGTCAGGTTTATGGCACAGCTAGAAGGATTAATAATACCACAAATGTATGTCTGGAAACAGCAGACTCTTACCCAACGCCATAGTATACGAGAAGAGCATCTGTTTATTTGCATTGTTTGGAGGAATCTATAGCCCTCGAAATCACTCAACGTAAATGGCTCCCCTTATTTTAGTCTTTCGGGTCCTACGCAAATTTTGTGGGAGACAGACATTAATAGACACTTCCCAGAACCTATCACGTTCACACCTAAAAAAAGAAAGAAAAAAAAAATAAGTATGATTTTATAATAGAGTAAGACCATGTTCTGACCCTGCAAAAATCATGCTGCAGATAACAACAACAATTAATGAAGTTACTGTGACTAACGGAAGTAGGTCTGTCTCTTCGGGGTTAAAAAGAGCATCAGTGTAGCATAAACCATGCTTGTTTTCTTCTGATGCACATGAGAGACGGAACATCCTCGTTGGTTCATCCGCCACGCTCCATTTCCATCACCACAACTACTACCACCATTACTACTACCACCACCATTACTACCATTTCCACCACCACTACCACTACTACCCTCACCAATACCACCACCACCACCAGAGTGAGCCAGGCTGACTGCAGTGATAATAAGAGTGATTAGTGGATTTTGTCATAAGGGGATCTATCGTTTGTTTTTGGGTGGAGTCTTCGTAACCCTGAACAATGCAAGGAAAGATCCCCTACTTGTATACTGAAGTGGTCTGTTATCTGGCCTAATTTGGAGTAATCTGCAGCCCTCAAATTCATCTATAAGAAAGTTATTCCCCTAAATCGAAAATACACTTCTTCGCTCACAACTTTTATTATTACTTAAAGGAGTAGTACAATGTTGGTGGGTAAATCTGAAGCAAATAATTCCTCCGAACTATTCCAAGCAACAGGGTACCATTATTTTTGTCCATCTGATCCTGTTTCATGGCATATTTTGGAGGAATCAAGGCGCTCTAATGTACCTAAAGTGTTCCAGAGTTGATTAATTGTGTAGAATATGAAGGAAACAGAGTACTGGTTAATTTTTGCGTGAGGTCAAGCTCAGGAAAACTCGTACGATTTACGATATGGGCAGCGAACATTTATTTCTAGCCCGTATTCAGTTCTTTCAGAGGTATGTAGATGATAGACTGTATGATGATTCTATTTGGTTTTAATTATGTGTATTATAGCCTATTTGGGTTTAATCATGCGTCACTTCTTGCTCTTATTGTTTGTCACATGGCCTTCATACCCTGCAGGCACTTGTATTGCATACTAATATATGTTTCTTTTATTTCAGGTAAGTTCAAGCATAGTGGATGAAACTGAATGCGGGGAGAGACATCTTTGCAGGTTGGTTTTAATCAATTAAGGGGGTCAGGTCGTCAGTAAATTGGGCTACTGCTGACAGTGTTTGTAACAGATCAGTGGGCTCAGGCTTGAAAACCTGCTGTTGTAATTGAGAAACAAATAAAAAACAAGTGGACAGATAAAAGGAGTGGAGAGCAGAGCGTGTGTTTGTGTGTGTGTGTGTATCCGGTTCCGGGCGTGGGAGCTATATAGTGAAGCAGTTGGAAGGACACAAAATAATGTAATCTGCTTTTGCTCTGCTGGCCTTGGTTGTACTCTCTTCTAAGCTTGAATACGCTGTGATCCTTTACATTTTCAGTTTATTAGTTTCGTTTGATGTCTACACGTGATTTAGTGCCACAAGGCCTTAGTTGCTTGTCTCGTCTTTATCTCCTTTCTAAGCTTTAACATTCTCCAGTTCTTCGCCTTTTCAATTTAGTTTTGTTTGCATGGTGTTCTCAAGATGGGATTTAGTGCCACCTGGTCCTTGTTGTGCCTCGTCTTGTGACTTCTGCTGGTGGTTGTGCAGGTGGTGGTCGATGGTGAGCAGGTCCTACGATAACCAGCCACTCTCTTATACTGGAGAAAGTACCGAATAATTTACGATAGAACTTTGGCCAGGAAGTTTTCAGTAAGTTTATTGATTTCTTTATTTCGTGTGTTACAACCCGCAAATGGCTTCCTTCTCTGATACTAGTACAGTATTCGGATATCAAGGGTGGGTGCAGAGAAAAGTATGTGTTGATAGTGATGCTCAATTTCCCCTGCTTATGGACCCTTGAGAATAATTACAAGTGTAAAAGACATTGCGGTGAAAGCCTTCATGGTGGTGGTGGCGTAAGATAGCTGTAGATTTACTCAAGAGGTACACTGGCAACTCAGGATGTGGCCAAGTGAGGGAGGGAAGGGTGTGTAGCCGAGTGGTGCACCCCTCAGTCTCTCTTGTGTGTGCCGTCTGTGAGCACAGCGTCAAAGCTTTACCTCACGGCTCAGTTTCGTTTTATCTCGCGTAAGACTGGCAGACACTCGAGATTATTGTTGTAACCCTTTACATCGAACATGGTTTAAATGCTCGTGCTATTGGAGTGTACTGATTAATATGTCATAGATATAAACGTGACCACATGCCAGACTTGGGGAAAGTTAAGGGTTTGACCACATACTTACGCAGTGTTGTTGTTGTGTCGGGATTGCTGACCCCGAGATGCAAATAAAAGCCTTTTCGTTAACGTAGTCGAATGTGTTGTTATCGTGGACATGTTTGTAGTTGGCAAGATGAGGGCGAATGAGGAGTGTCTGGTAGGATGTGGTGGTGGTGGTGATGGTGGCACTGGCCTGGCCAGGTGAGGGGCGCATACCACTACCACCATCACCACCACGTTCCCTTGGCAGCCTTCTCAGTGTCCGGAATGCAACACTATTTATTTTGCAAATTTATCTGTAGACATTACGATTATTCTCCCAAAACGTTTCCTTTGTGCTTAGGCCTATATACTTTTATCGATACAATCCCAACTTTCGTCTTCAACTTAAAGTTGGTTACCCGTTTACATATCACTGGGTTTCTTACATAACAACGACTTAGGAAATATGAATAAAGGAAGGGAATCTTAGAACAGGTGCCATTCCTTGGTGATTTCAACGCCTCACTTTGCCCTGATCTCAGTCATAGGCTATATTGTTTTTTGTTTTTTTCATTTTTAGTTCTCATTATTTTTCTATTTAGCATTCGTGGGCAAATATATCACGTGCTATTCCTAGTCCAAAGTAGATATACTTTGTTCCTCCTGAAGTAATAATTTTCGAGTACTTGTTATTATAGTGATTGTCATTGGTTTAATACCGGTAGTCATTGTACACACATACAGAGGCTATTGTTACCATGTCATTCAGACACTGGTCAACACTTCTTTCCATGTCAGCTTCTCTCTCTACACACATCACTGGCTGCTATGTTCTAGTTTTTAACCAGGCGAAAATGTACTGGCTCCATCATATAATTTTGTCTTAGCTTTAACGTGCATAAGCCACTGGAGTGAATCTTATAAACCAGTATTACAGAGACCAATAACAGCTATATATAATTTAGCATCAGTTATTAAGGTCGTCTCATTGGAAGGTGTTGCAGGACTATTGGGCGTGACTGTACACATACACTTACACTGTAAGTGTACACATACCACTGGGTAATGATATCCGTATAGAAACCGGTTAGAGAATCATAGCATATTATACTTTCTCTCGTGGCCTTAATTAAGTATACATATATACTCTTGTTTTCATCAGGCTTATGGGCGATATGATAAGTGTATCTAATCAGGGCACTCAGCATCAGCCCTAATCGATCACTATAACCCACTCTGGGATCTAACACGTGAGAATTCCACAGTGCCACTACTACAGTATACATTTTTCTTGTTTTAGCTGATCTAGTTTAGTATAGATGTTGACACTATGCTCAGTACTGTCTTTTGTTGTTTCATGTATAATGTGTAACGATACTTTTTTTCTTCGTGTACCCTTACTTAACTTTAGCATTCCTCTGATTTGCTTAATCGTAATGAAAATGCAACGGGTTCTTAGGATATTTAGCCTCCGGTATAAATTTAATGCAGACTTAAGTTATATTAAGCCAAACATTCTCACGCGTAATCACTTTGTAATTATAGGTAACTGAAATAGACAAAAAGAATTGATTTATCAGATGACATGAAAACTGTATATTCACCAGGTAGAACCAGAAATAAACGCACTTCATGATAGTACCGTATACCAAGGCCATTAACGCTATACCGTATACGACATTCTGCTAGTGGTGCATGTTTTGATACTTGAAATGATTTCTTTCCCTGCAGCGTAAAATACAGTATATCAGAGTTTCCAGGTAACCTTGTGTGTGTGTGTGTCCTGCGGGAACAACCACAATAATAACAAGGATTTCTACTGTAGTTGTCTCAGCCTCTGTCACCCGTGCAACCAAGTGGAAGGAAGGCGCTGCTCCCTCCGTTAGGAAGGTGTTTACACTGGACACGTTCGTAACATATAGCTATACAGTACAATGCACACATACCTGTAGAGGTCTTACTGTACCCCCAATCCTAACAAAACACAGATAAAATAGTTGAAGGATTAAGAACGGATGACCACGAAAAATGTGCAGGTGTGATCCCCTGTATACCCACGCTCCCCCCCCCCCCTTCCCACAAGCCAAATACATGGCCGTCATTGTAAAAGTATTATCGTGCCTATAGTTACTCGTATCTGGGCTGTGTATGGTACCAATACTGTACTGTGGAACCCTGTATAGCCCGTCTTATCTCTCTCCTCCATCCTTTCATCTTTGTTGCTTTTGATGTATTGCCCCTCGACGTGACGTGAAAACCAAGGTCTCTCTCTCTCTCTCTCTCTCTCTCTCTCTCTCTCTCTCTCTCTCTCTCTCAACATTGCCACAAGACGCCCCCCACGTTGAATGAGTTTGTATCAAGACAAATTTATATATAGGGACGAAATTTACAATAGGCTCGTGCTTAACATTAATCTATCAAAATATGTTGAGACTAGAGATGCTATAGTTGAGCGCACGCCATAAACTTAACGCCCGGAGCTGTGGGTGTGTAACGGTAGTGGTCACTGGCCACTACACCCACATCATTATCATACACGCGCCCTGCTACTCGGCCATGGCTTAACACAGGATTTGCCTCTCTTAAAACTCGCCTCATAACTGCTCATAAACCTGGCACTCCAACAACATTATTCACACGAGTACCGCTACATTTGTATGAATGTGTGTAATAAGCCTGTAATTGTAATTCTTTAATGCGTTGCTGTAGTTGTAATAATTCGGTAATTTTAGATATCGTATAGTTGGCCATATAGGCTATGGTATGTATTAGATTTAAGACGTATATTAGCCGTTGTTTATGGGTTGACAAAGGGGTTTTCAGTTTTGCAAGTGAATAGAGATTTCCACCTATACTGTAAAATATCACTGTTTAGTTATTAGTGACGAACCCGAGAAAATAATATATACCGTACGGTGTGTGTGTGTCATATTCATAAGTTATTGAAGCATTAATGGTTGTAAAGTAGTCTAAATGAGTGTGGATATGTATAGGAAATAATAATTACCCTTACAATGACTTCACATCATAATATAAAGTCTATATAGCTTAACCAGTGGATATTTTCACACATAGTGAAAAGACACGCGTGACTCATATTTCTTCACTTAAGCGTGTCTGTGTCAGCATTGTTGACGAAGCATAATATAAGAAAGTCATCGTTATTGAGGCTGGTATACCATACTCAAGACCACTTTCTGTCACGCCCCGCCTTCCTCTTTAATGATATAGTCTTAATAATGTTTTCGTCCTCTCATTCCACCTTGAAAACAATTCTCACTAGGCTATCTTAGCCGTCTCCCGGCATTCAACTCGTTATGAATAACCAGCATTCAACCCACAATATATAATGTATCCCACCGATTCCCACGTGAAATTTATTTTACAACACCTCATAATAATTATTTCCTCGCCTTATATCTTCAAATTTATATAGTGTATTCAAATTTTATGTAACTCTTTAGTATAGGCCTTGACTCAATTCACTTCGAAAACAATGTGATTTTATTTATTAGTAAAGTATAGTACAATGGTCCCGATGTTAGTGAAAGAAAGGCCTACCTTAGGCTTGATGAGGTGTTATTAAAAGTTAATTATCTCAAGGTAATTACGTTGTGACTGAGAGAGAACACACTATTTCCGCCAGTGCCCTGGTGTGTGTGTGTGTGTGTGTGTGTGTAGGTAGGTAGATTTCCGGATGGTATCAAGAGTTTTAGAGGTGCGTGCGAGAATAAAACAAAATGTTATCCTTGTACAACGACACCACAAATCCTTCCTTCATCTCCTATAAGTTCTTGTCCGACCAGTGCCAACAACATTAACCAACTCTTCCGTCTGTCTGTCTGATGTATATATGTGTCTTCCTGGATATTGTACCGTATATGCAGTTACATTATTCTCTTGCGCCGATGTTGTGGTCTGTGATGTTCATAGGAATACATACATACCTTACCAAGATCGCTCATTACCGGTACGTGTCAAATCATGGATCGATTATGTACGTGTTCGAGTGTGAGTGCGTGTTCGGCCAAGACAGTAAAACCGGGTCATAGGCGTGAGACAAGTTCCCCCTCCACAATGCATCATATTCATAATGTAGGCTACAGCATTGGGTTATACAGTATTGCCCGCCTCGATCCTTAACCTCAATAACCGATGCCTTACTGTGGTCACGATTGGTTGGGTTACTCTGGGTCAGTGTTGTGATGTTTATAGTCGGCAGTTTGGAAGCTATAGTGAGTGATTAGTCCACACAATATATTATAGGCCTCGATACAATACCTATACAGAGGGACTACGTTTCGTGTCATAGTTTGGAGTAAGGTAGCCATATTTTCCGTACATGACTCTTGGATAAATATGTTCTGTATATGAGAACTCGGTTTTTTTTTTTTTTTTTTTTTTTTTTTTTTTGTCATGGTGAATATAACAAAAAGTGTTCTTGCATTGGAAGTGTCAGTGCAACCTGTCGCCGTGTATTGAGAGTGATGTCGTGAGTCTGTGTTGTAGCCAAATAACAAACAGTCAGTCAGAAACTAAAGGAAGAAAACAGATACCAATATTCAGAGACCTACTGTACGTGCGTGGTGATATCAAGAAATAATACGCAATACATAAAACTGTACCTGAAAATTGATTGTTATCCAGAGACTACCGTGTGTGGTGATATCAAGAAGAAAAATAATTAAGTATACATGAAAATTTATTCTTATACAGAGACCAACGTTGTGGTGATATCAAGGGAAAAAAAATCAATACGTGTACTGTATAACTGAAAATTGATTGTGTTTGTGTGAAGTTGTTTGTGCAAGATTACTGGAAGGCCTAGTGGGACCATCATTCCGTACAGTGTCATCCATCCCGCTACTTCCTTACTCTCTCCATCTACCACATCTGTTTCCTCCATCTCCATCAAATAATACGTCTTTTTCATCCCTCCGTCACCAATATTTCCTCCTGCTCCCTCCACCACCAACACTCGTCCCGTTTACTCCCATAGCAAGTACTCACCTCGGCTCCCTCCAACATTGTTCTCCCGTCTGGCCCCTCTTTGTCGTTGTGTTCCTCGTCCCTTCCCTAACCGGATTTTTCTCATTGTCTCAGTACTAATACTGCTTGATCTCCCTCGCTCCCCCTCTACTCAGTTGACCCCCCTCTCTTCGTCTCACCCGCAAGCGATTGTCTTCTCTCCACTTTCATCCTTTGTTCTTCTTTAATCCCTTTTCCCCTCCATCGCTTATCTCCTGTCCTCCCAACCTCCCCCAACCTCCTCTCAGTCCTCCTCACTCTTCTGCCCATCCCCTACTACCGCGTGAGAGGATTTTGGTGAGGAGGCTCGGGTGTTGGTAGTGACGAGGGGTGGACGGATATACTAATACCAGGAAGACTGACAAACAAGCCTAAGAAGTGTCTACCATCACCTCACGTCGCTTTCTCCACCACCTGCATGTGTTAGTGATGTAAGTATTATCAGTTTGATGGTACATTGTCTCTACTGCAAACAAAAGTAGATCTAGAAATATATGGGGCATTGACATTACTGATAACAAATACGAGCCTAGAGAAAAGTAAGACCAACACTTAGAAGTTCATCTCTGACCCACATTATGAAAATGTATATTATACTAATAAATAGAAATTATCATTGTTCAACCTTCCATTAAAAGAAAAAAAACTGGTTTCTTACTGCATGCCACTCGTGTTCCTCATTGTTACCAGATCACTTGCCTGGCAGTTATACAAGTTAGATAAAGACCTGCCTTGGTTGTCAACTGCAACATCATATATATAAAAAAAATCTTGGTCTTCTTTACATCAGAATTATATGGACAAGGAATAATCCGTGTCAATGGCGAGGTCACTCTCCGACACTCCAACAACTGCGTCACCGTAATAATATGTCGGATTACTCATCCTTGTTTGTTTTGCACTTGACACTTCGCCAGAAAAGAGAGATCTGTGGTTTTCGTGTGTAGACGGGACATTTAAGTATACAAACGAGCCGTGCATTATCTTCATAGACGATTTGCTGTTCACATTAACAGTAAATTGTGGTATCTCTCTCTCTCTCTCTCTCTCTCTCTCTCTCTCTCTCTCTCTCTCTCTCTCTCTCTCTCTCTCTCTCTCTCTCTCTCTCTCAAGGTTTGTTACGTGGGTACCCTGGCCAGGTGTGTTGGAAGGTGTGGATATTACGACGGGGAGGCGATGGGGCGAAAGTGTGGCTGGCGTTAACGTGGGAGATTCTTGCAGGGAAAGTTTGTGTATGAGAGAGAGAGAGAGAGAGAGAGAGAGAGAGAGAGAGAGAGAGAGAGAGAGAGAAGGGCTTGTCATCATCAGTAACTTTGAACTGAAATCGTTAGTTACCTGTAATAACAATTCTATTATCTGTTATATCATGCTCTCTCTCTCTCTCTCTCTCTCTCTCTCTCTTTTGGTCTTGCTCACATACATTTATCTTCCCACGGGAGTCTTGAGACCGTGTATAGCATCATCACCATCATCATTTTAGGGTATTATTATCTCGGTTCCCCTCAGCTACTCCCATCCCTTCCCTTCCTCTCCCGTTCCTTCCTACCTCCCTCCTCATTTTCTCTCTCGTCACTTTCTTCTACTCTTCCTTTATTTCATTTCCTCCTCACTTCTCTTCTTGTACTTTCCCCATCTATACTCACCTCACCTTTTTTTTTTTTCTCTTGTCACTTCATCTCACCCTTTTCTTGTTTCTCTTCTTGTCACTTCATCTCACCCTTTTTTTGTTTCTCTTCTTGTCACTTCACCTCCCCCAATTCTTGTTTCTCTTTCTGTCACTTCACCTCACCCTTTTCTTGTTTCTCTTCTTGTCACTTCACCTCACCCTTTTCTTGTTTCTCCCTGCATCCGTCACTTCTTTTTGCTTCCCGACCATTCACTTCACTCGCTCCTTGTTTTTAATCCTACTTTTTCACACTTGGTATTACCCGTTTCTCTCATCTTTTTCGTTGTTGTTCCTCTTCTCTCTTTTACCGTTCATCTCGTTTTTGTTCCATCTCTCTTTATTCGTTCATCTTGTCTCTCGTTCTTGTTCCTCCCCTTTCAGTTACTTGTTCCCTTTATATACAGTATCTGTGCATGCTGTGAGTGCATATGTGTGTGTGTGTGTGTTCGCTTCTGTTTGATTTCTAACGTTATGTTAATCTTGACCGCAAGTTTTTGTTGATATTTCTACCTTTGTTCATAAATGTGTTTTAATAGCCAACAGTTCCTCGTCATTGTGTAGACTTTGTTGTAGGTTTATTGACACAGTACGGTCACTACGGTGTATACTTGCCTGCGTGTATGCATGGCCCTGCCATGTACACTATAATTTACACCGCCTCTGCATGTGTGTACACGTGGAGTCATGCTTCAGTAGTTATTGTGTGTGTGTGTGCTCAGGTGCATACTGTGTTGCTGTACCACCTCTGGACATGGAGAATGCTCATCACATCAGCTCACAGGAAGCTAACCCCTTAAATCTTGTTAAAAGCCCTATAGTGTAATTTGCCCAATACGTCAAATTCAACTTAACTCATAAATGGCGAAGGACTGTTGATGAAGGAACGAGTGAGATCTTAAGTTGTTACAATGCTCCACACTGTCCTTCCGAGTGTGTACAATACAGTGTTCCGTTGTGTTTGCCTTTCCGGTTGGAATCCGAAAACCAAGATTGTACAATTTGCCAGTTTGTTGTTCATTCTCCCATGCTGCCCCCACCTCCATCCCCTTGCTCTTCCCCAACCCCTATCCCCCTGCCCATCCGTCACCCTCCCCTCTTTTCTTCCACTCCCCCACCCCATCTTGCTTTTCACCATGCTTTTCACCAACCCTTATCCCTAGCCCATCCGTCAGCCACCTCTCCCTCAATTCCCCCTCCCCATCATTCTCTTCCTCCAATCCCCCTCCCTTACCTCCACCACTTGCAGCTGGAGTGGAACCCGCTGATTGGCTGGCGTTACTCTCAAACTCGCTCAGTCTACAACTCTAAATATACATTAGTAATTATTTTCTTACGGTGCTCATAGGTTATTAATGGTACAGTAGGCGGTATCAATTTGTTTCAGTCTAATTTACGTATAGAATATAACTTTGAGTAATTACAGCATTTGAAGAAGGGTTGACAGACGAAGCTTTGTCGACAGGTTTTTGTAGCCTAATGTTGGAAAGAATAGGCCTAGCAGACAGAGGCTTGAAGGGTGAATTTTCGCCGTAGCTTAGCCTATCATGGTATTGTCAGTTAGGATTGAAGTTCACTTATGGTTACCAAGTAGGCTATACTGAGAGATGATTGTTTTGGTTGAATCTGAGGCTCCTCTTCCAGATCCTTGTAGTATACATTCATTCCAACAGTTCTTGTAATCTTTCCCCTCGAAGAATGTTAAGACGGTGACGTAAACATATTGTATAGTTCCCAACATCACATCACATCACGAGTTCTCACATCATTATTTTCACGCCTAGGTAGCCTACTCCTGCGTGGGTGTAATAGGCTATAGTATATACTGTATGAATTTTTAGTGTTAATATTTTCACATAATTATTATACTTTCTATCTTTTGTACTATAGTTTGTGTTCATAGTTTCATTGTTATTTAATTCTATCCAGGCCTGCATCGAATCTTCTCTTTCTTTTCCTCCATGTTTACGTCTGGCATCGTATTTTCCTCCATGTTTATCTCTGTTCTTGTATTTTTTTCCTTCGTGTAATGCATTTGTTGTGTTCTTTCTTCCTTCCATTCATATAATTATTCTTTCAGGTATCCGTCCATTGTTACATTTTTGCTCTTCATGTATCCATCTGTTGTTCTTTTCCTTCTCTTTGTTATAGTCATTCTCATCCGGTATCTGTTTATTATTATTCTCTTCGTCATTAAGTATATTTGTCTGCTATTGTTTAAGATATCCTTCTATTTCCTTACTTTCCTCCTTGCAGTTTTCAGTTCATGGTCGTATAATCATTCTTCATTTGTTTTCCCTCCCTTCCTCCCTCCCTCCGCCCCGCAACTGTTTAATTGTCCAAGAAGTATTTCCTACCTGCCCTCCAATCTTCTCCTCCTACTCCTCCTTCCCCCCCAGAGGCTTGTTAAGTGACTCACCCAAGGAAGAAGGGAACTGGGGAGGGGAAGGAATTGAGGAGAACTACTATTTTTATATATTATAGGCCCTCAACCCTTTTTGTTTTTGTGTGTGATTTTTATAGTTAGCAAAACCTCATGTGCCTCATCATATAGACAGACAGACAGACAGACGAACATTGGATGATATATAATTAGTAGGTAGAGAGGAAGATGCCATTAAAATTCCATCATTCTCATGGAACCTCAAGGGCCTATCGAGGTTATCTGAATGCCATGGGGAAGTTCAGAGAGAGAGAGAGAGAGAGAGAGAGAGAGAGAGAGAGAGCCACAACAGACTTTACGGGCCACACGAAAACACGGTCCAGAGAGAGAGAGAGAGAGAGAGAGAGAGAGAGAGAGAGAGAGAGAGAGAGAGAGAGCGTTAAGGATGTAATGACAACAATGAAAAGAAGAGAAGAAACATACATGCATGGGTGGTATAATTACAGAGGAAAGTGAAGGTGGAGGAGGGAGTAGAGAGAGGCGTGTCCCCCATTATGGTTTGATTGTTCCAAGATCACTGTGTCTCCCCATCCTCCCACCACCACTACCACCACTAATGTCTCTTCTATCTCCATCCTCCACCACCACTACCACTGAAGTCTCTCCTCCCCATTCTCCACTACAGCTACTAATGTCTCTCCTCTCCCCATTCCCCACTACAACCACTAATGTCTCTTCTTTCCATTCCCCGCTACCACCACTAATGTCTCCTCTCCCCATTCCCCACCACTACCACCACCAATAATGTCTCTCTTCTCCCCATCCACCACAACCACCACCATAATACCTGAAGTCTGTCTCCTCCCTTCCCCACTGAAGTCTCTCCTCTCCCACCTTTCACTGATCTCTTCTTGACTCTTCTCCCACTCTCTTCCTTGACCACTGTACTCACCTCTTCCACATTAGGCTAAGTAAAGTTTAGGTAGCATGTCATAATCCAATCATCCTTGCAATGATCAGTAGGTTTGTAAACTCTGTCCATCCCTCCCTTTCTGTTCAAAAGAGTATTATATTTTGCATTATAAATTGTTTGTTATATTAAGATAAAACCCTGTCATAATCATTGCCTTGTCTATAAATGGAAAAGTCTTGTTTATTGCAGAAACAACCAACTAAACGAACGAGTCCAATTCACCTCAGTTTAGACCTGTTATGCACCTCCCCTTCTCCTGCCCTTCACCCATGTCGTTGTCACTACACCAATTTCCCCTTGTTATTCTTGTTCCCTCACTCAGTACACACACACACACACACACACACACACACACACACACACACACACACACACTCACACACTCACTCACACACTCACTCACTCACTCACTCACTCACTCACTCACTCACTCACTCACTCACTCACTCACTCACTCACTCACTCACTCACTCTCTCTCTCTCTCTCTCTCTCTCTCTCTCTCTCTCTCTCTCTCTCTCTCTCTCTCTCTCTCTCTCTCTCTCTCTCTCTCTCTCTCTCTCTCTCTCTCTCTCTCTCTCTCTCTCTCTCTCTCTCTCTCTCTCTCTCTCTCTCTTTGTCACCAAATCCTCTCCACTTATGTCGCTCTATTGTTCCCGTAGTTGTTTTTCTCATCGTCGCCGTCTTCTTTCTTATCCTCCTCTCCCCTCCCTTCTCCTCTTCTCACCTCTCTTCTCACCTACTCCCCTAATCTCACCTATACTCTCCCCTCTTCTACCTCTCTTCTCTCCAATTCTCTCCTTTGCATGATCTCTTCTAGACTCCCCTCCCTTCTCCTCTCCTCTACTCCCAGTTGCTGCAGAGGACGTGTTATTTACCACAACAATTCCCTTATACCAGCATTCCAAGCCCTCCCATGCATCTAAATATAGGAGAGAGAGAGAGAGAGAGTGTGAGTGTGAGTGTGAGAGTGAGTGAGTGAGTGAGTGAGTGAGTGAGTGAGTGAGTGAGTGTGTGTGTGTGTGTGTGTGTGTGTGTGTGTGTGTGTGTGTGTGTGTGTGTGTGTGTGTGTTTGTTTGTTTGTTTGTTTGTTTGTTTGTGAGGGAAGCTTGGTGGGTGGAGCAGAGAGGGGAGGATGCTATAGCTGTCGCTGTCTGTTGTCAATGGCAGAATCTTTTACTTAGAGGTGATATTAGTATTCTCTCTACTGTTATCTGGCTACTACCCGCATCAGCACCTGAATTCCAAGAGAGAGAGAGAGCAGAGCAGAGCAAAGCAGATCGATTATGCAGGTTGGCGTTGGTGTGCATGTTGTCGAGATCCTTTCTGGCGAAGGTCAAAGGTCAAGGTCGCTTCTTCTCCTTCGAGCTCGTTAACATCTTCCTTCATTACTCTTCCTCGGATCTGTCCTTTCCATTCTTTTTTCCTTCCTTCCGTCCTTTCTCCAACTACCCCTTTTTCCTGTTTAGGTTTTCATTCTGCTTTCATTCCTTCTCTGTCTCTCCTTTTCATTCTATTTTCATTCCTTCTCTGTCTCTCCTTTTCATTCTGCTTTCATTTCTTCTCTGTCTCTCCTTTCCATCCATCATTCTGTCCTTTCTCTCTCACACGCTTTCTCCCCTCTACGTGTGTATGTAGTCTCTGTTTTATTTGTTTTATTTTTATGCTCATTTATTTTTGGACTGCTTGCCTGCTCGTGTACTGTAGACAAGATTATAGTGTGCTCGTGTCCATGTGTGTATGATATAATTATACAGTGATTAGTGTGTCATTACGGACAGTTAAACAATTAGGTCGTGCGGTTTGTGGGTGGCTGGGTGGGTGAGTGAATAGATGAATGGGGGGGGGGTAGTGAATGGATGAGTGTGTGGGTGGGTGAATAGATGAATGGGGATTGAGTGAATGGATGAGTGTGTGGGTGGGTGAATGGATGAGTGTGTGGGTGGGTGAATGGATAAATGGGTGGATGAATGGGGGGTTGAGTGAATGGATGAGTGTGTGGGTGGGTAAGTGAATGGATGAATGGGGAGGTTGAGTGTGTGGGTGGGTGAATGGATAAATGGGTGGATGAATGGGGGGTTGAGTGAATGGATGAGTGTGGGTGGGTGAATAAGTGAATGGATGAATGGGTGGGTGGTTGGATGAATGGGTGGATGAGTGTGGGTGGTTGAGTGGTTGGATGAGTGTTGTGTTGTGGCCCTTCCCTCGTTCCTTCGTGGTTACTCTCTCTAAGCCTCTACTCGCCTCTTTACCTAAAAATAATGGTTCGGTGTGATGGGGTGGCTGCCTGCCTCTTATTATTATTATTAGTGCGGTTTGCCTACACAGATCACCTTTCTCTTCCCATCGTCTGTGTGTCTGTCTGTGCGTATTATTTATTTATAAAAATTTCTCTATTATTATTATTGTTGTTTGTTTTGGTGAAATGTGTGTATGCTCTTGATGTCTTTTCTACAGGACGCAATGATACGGTTGTGTATTGTATCATGTTTTTACTTTATTTCCTCCTATTTTTTTTCTTTTCTTGTAATTTGAGTACATTTTTTGTTTCTTATCTAAAATATGCAATCATGCAGTTGTATTTATATAAATATAGGATAGTTTAGTTAATGCCCCACCTGTTGTTTGTTATGGATTAATAAGTGTACACACAACAAAAAAACTATGGTTACACCTCCTGCACGATACAAAATGACACCACGAATGAAGGTTTTTGATAACAGCCGTCTCACATTGGTATCCCTGCGTATGTATGTTGCGGCCGCATCTGTTATGAAAAACCTTCATTCGTGGTGTCATTTTGTATCGCGCAGGAGGTGTAACCATAGTTTTTTTGTTGTGTGTACGTGTTTGGGTTCTTTTATACAGGTTATTACGGTTCATATTCCTTAAGTATTTTCAGGGACTAGGGTTACCCGGCGTGGTTTAGGGGCAATTTAGAATACTTAGTGCAACCACAAAATTTCACCCGGGGTCGAGGAGGAGAAGGAAAAAGGCGGCCTCGACCTCCAGACGTAGTTAATAGGTGCTCTCTGGACTATGTGTTGGGTTGTATACATGTGTGTAGTAATTTGTATGCTTATTTAGTCGCACTCCGCTGCATATATGGACCTACTTGGCTTGCTTTGCCTTGCTGATGTAAAAAATAATACGTATTCGGTGGTGGTTGTGTTAGCATAGGCATATATACTCTGTACATAATTATGAATGATTGTGGCGTGGTGTGTGTGTGTGTGTTAAAAATATCAATTATGTACTACGAAGTTGGGTGACGTTGGGTATAGACTACTTTTTGTTTTCGTGTATACGGGCATTGTCTAGTGTAATTGTAGTGGTCTTTTTGCTTGTGTTCAAATTGAATACACGCTGGAAAAACTTGTATGTTGTGATGTGTACTTGTGTGTGTGAGTCTGCGAATATGCTGTTCTCGTGTACAGTCGAATGATAAGGTTCGCTTTATGACGTTGTGGTACCTTACGATACTCTTGTGATCAGTGTAAGGATAGTATTCCTCTTTACACTTTTCAGACCCTCGAATTCCCTTACTTCCTCTATGCAGCAGCGATAATAGGCTAAATATTGACTACAAGAGCTGTAGAACAAGATTGATGAAAATCATTTTACATCCTTTGTACAGATCTGAGCATTATATCCAGTGTAGCTTGGTGGGTATTGTGTGTATATATATTAGACTGCAACTGTGTCTCTGTAAATGTATTTATCTGCTCCTACCAACCAACCAGTGCGACTTGGCTTGGCGTGTCGTGTCATGTGGGCCTCAGCTTTAACCTGGTACGCTGCTGGATAGTGAGGGAAGGGAAGGAGGAGGTGCAGGGGCAGGGAAATTAACAAGATTCTCGTAAGAGGGGAAGCCATCATGGAGGCGCAGAGATAGGCAGGGTAACGGTTAGCAGAGGGAGGGTATAGCCTATGCCGGTACGACAAGGGAAAGACAGGAGAAGCAGGGAAAGGCCTAGATTTACAATATTTATCTCCACGTGGAACTGCGATAGGACTTGGTATGTCCCTGGTAAATGTGATATTGATGTCATGTTGAACTAGTAATTTTTAACGAGATATTACTGAGTAATGAGAGTTTCTTTCCCTCCTTACTTCTCTAAAAACATTCGAAATTGCGCGCAAACTTTCTGGGATGAGTAAAATCTCTCTGAAACCTCAGTAAGCATACATGGTTTGTATTGTCTATTTATAGATAAATAATGGCGCCACTTAGATACAAACACGCTAACCATTGTTGCAGTTGAATGCGAAGGCGTTTGTACAATGGCAGACAAATATATATATTTATTTATATACAGGTCAGCTTTACCCTCATATAACACACACACACACACACACAGCGAGCCTGGCCAGCAACACTGCGAGCCTATCACAGCAGCCAGCACCAGCGTAACCCACATTTCCGCCCTTCCCTTATGGAGGAGTGACCTTGGTGAGCTAGTAGTAGTTGTATCAGCCACAACCATAACCACCACAACAACACTGATGACATTATCTTCACTATACATTACCGCAATCGTCATCACTACTACACTATTACTACCACAACACTATCTTCACTGTACAGTAGCACCATCATTACTATACTATTGCCACCAGCACACTGTTACCACACTTACCAATAATATGTAAACCCCAGGCATCACAGTTACCACACAGAAAAAACTCAAGCACACCTCCTCTACCACACCACCAATCACCACTACCAACACCATTCACTACTACACCACCACTACCACCATCACCAGTTACCACCACACACACAGCATATAGGCCACAACAAGCATCACCACCTTCAAGTCACCACCACAACCACCACTCGTTATGACAGTGTTGCACCTGCATCTCTGAGGAAATACTGACACACTCACGTATTCTCTCTCTCTCTCTCTCTCTCTCTCTCTCTCTCTCTCTCTCTCACACACACACACACACACACACACACACACACACACACACACATATACATACATACATCTGTATCACTCCCAAACACTTGTGGTACATTCTCTCACACCACTCTCATCTTCCTTTCACCTAAGCCTTATCTCTCTCTCTGAACATAATTTATCTCTCCCCACAATTGTCTCGTCTGCGTTCCACTCGCCTCCCCTTATCTATCTTCCCGCCCTCTCCCTTCATTCTCCCTATACACACACACACACACACACACACACACACACTTATCTACTAGTCTTTCTTCATCCTTGTCCCCTCTACATGTCTCATAATACACACTCCCGTCCACTATTCTCTCACCTGGTATGTACTGTATGACTCGCTTCCCCACACCTGTTGTCATCACCTTCGATTGGTTCACCCTGCACTGTACGAATCTCACTCTCCTCTCCTCTGTCACCTACCTCACACCTGCCACTCTCCACCACACGTGTCACGGGTTCACTCAGGTACAGACAGATTCAAAAGTTCACTTGACATGGTTGTGGGTACTTACATATACTTATTAATAGGTTGCGCTGTTATCAATGATAAACTGTCTCGTTCTCCTTCCTATCTCCCACCTTCATTACTTCCATTTTTGCCCCTGTCGTGGCTGTCTCGTTCTAGTTCGTATCTCCCACCTCCATTCCTTCCATTTTTGCCCCTGTAGTAGTGATGATTGTGCCGTCTATCGGTAGAAAGGAAAACCATAAGGTTGTCACGGAATGTTTGAATGGTCGAAGGAAACCTTTATCATCTTAACCAAAAACCTCCCATGCGATGTGGTTTGGATGATGTACAAAATACGAGATTAATCGTAAAAATAATGTCGAAGGACTGAGGCGCTTCTCTTCTATAGGATTCATGAAGCATGCGAACGATTGCCTAGCGAGTAAGACTACAAACCACCATACTATGAAAAATATATAAAATAAAACTATAAACCTCAACCGGTACTACTTCTAATATCTCGATTATCACCATCTCCACCCACCTTCTCTAAAGCATGCTGTTCCTAAAGGTGTTGTGAGGTAAGATGGTTGAGAGGAAGTGTTTACAACGGTCACCCAGGCAAGCAAGCAAACCCCCCCCCCTTCTCCCCCCCAAGCAGCTGCTTGTGTCAGTGATGTTTATAGTCTTGTAAAAAAGTGCAAGTTAGTTGTGATACCGGTAGGTGGAGCCAACAGAGCCTCACTAATATTATAACAGTCACAGTGGTAGGTAACACTCGCCTAGCACACACACACACACGAAAGGCAGTCAACTGGGATTTCCTCGCTTCCTGTGTTAAGTGAGGAATTCAACTCTGTGTTATTTTTTCCTCGAGTATTTTGTTGTTGTCGTTCTTTCAGTTGAAGCAATTTAGCGGAACATTAAGAGCCGACAGTGCAATCAGACACGCTGGCGTTTGGCTCCATAAAGCGGCGTTATATTGTGGTGTCCGAATTTTCTGTGTGTGTGTGTGTGTGTGTGTGTGTGTATATATTTTATGTTTTTATTTTTTTATTTTGTTTAGGGTGAAATTTGTGTGATTGCATTTGCTTTAAGGGGGAAGTAAATCTCTATTCTAAGCCAATAGACCACCATTGTTTTTGTTCATCTGGTCCCATTTTCTGGCAAACTTTAGAGGATTCAAGACACTCCAGTGTACCAAAAGTGTATCACCTCCTAAATTAACACGTCAATTATAACAAGGAATTCACCATACACCTATACAACATTAAAACAAAAACATGTAATAATAGTCACAACAAATAATTTATGGGTTGACTTAGAATGGCTATATATTGTGGACATGTTGAATTTTGATGATACCCCCAAATTGCACCAGGAAACAGACCCACTACATCAGTATACGAGTACGGGATTTGTATTGTGGCAAAGTTAATAGTAAAATCAGTGCTAATAGCCCTCTAGTTTGTTGACAAGAAAAGGCCCCCTCTCAACCCTAAGGTATAACTTGCTATTTTCAGTGTCTGTTTTGTTATTGTAATGTCTTGTGTTATGCTGGGTAGCGTTGGTTGGTGTTTGGGTTGTGCTTGTTATCTCGTTTAAGTTCCATGGGTTGTGTAATTGTGCTGTGTTATGCTAAGTTGTATTGCGTTGGATCGGGCCGAGTTATATTGGCTTGTGATGAGTTTTTATATGTATTTTTCTCTTATGTCTTGGCCTGGGCTGGGTTGGTTGGGTATTGACCTCGTAAACAGCCACACCTCACTCGTCCTACCCCCACACACTTCTATAAACAGTCGGCAGGTGTATGTAGTGTCGTCAACCTCTAGATGTATTCCCACTTGGCTCACCGCTGCATACCTGACGAGATGGAGGGTTCAGAGTGTACTAATGTTGCTCTGTAAAAAAAAAAAAAAATAAATAAAAAAAAAATAATAAATAAAAAAAAAATAATAATAATAATAATCTGCAGGATACACGGTTGTGTTTTCGTATACGTGTTTTCATAGTACAGGTGTTAGTATATATAATGTAGGCCTAAAAGAGAAACATTACCTACATAACATTTCCATAATTGTTCCCATAACGGTATAATTGTATGTTGCCTTCAGGGAGTCTACCGCCCTGGTACAGCCTTACAGAAAACAGTTGACCATGAGAAGAAAACAAGCCCCGGGAGAAATGTGTTGGGTGCGTTTGTACCAGCCAACCTGTGAGGGAGAGATGGTGTGGGTGGTCCCGTCAGAAAGCTTATATATATACCGTACATAGTACAGTACACGGACGTGGTTCTGGTGGGGAGAGAAAAATCAATAAGTAGGAACAGCCAGAAAGCTATAAGTAAAAACAATATGCCGTGAAAAAAACAGCACTATGGTCCCACTTTGTAGTCTTGCAGGGCCTTGACAATACAAAACATGCATAGCATCTCCAGCGATACAGTTTATACACACACACACACACACACACACACACACACACACACACACACACACACACACACACACACACATACGGGCGACTATACGCAATCATCCAACCAAACCACCGTTGTCAGGCCTATTATACGGTATATCGATAGTTTTCTACGCTACATTGTATCGTCACCAACAAACGGTTCGGTCAGCCAGAGCCAGCCAGCCTGCCAACTCACCCAGGCAATACAGTAGTTATAAAACATAATGACACAATACAACCACCAAACCACCATATCATCCAATGACAACAATTGTGTCACCTCGCAGACCGGTATATTTTTATAACATTTATCAGACCTTGAGGAGAGGAGAGGAGATCATATGAGTGTCTCGAGTGATGTTACTGGTATGCTGAGAGAATGTCTGTAATAAAATGGGGACACACACACACACACACACACACACACACACACACGAAAAAAAAAATCTGATTCAGCGCATTCATCACTGGGTGTATACGTTTGTCCACTTTTCTGGCAAGACAATACCCGACCCACGAGAGACAAGTTGTAATACTGATGAATGTCGCGGAGGATAGCGTGAGACATGAGTGTTGTGTAGCAGGCCACGTGTTAGGGTTACTTCTTCCTTCCTTCCTTCCCCCCTAGTGTTTATCATCATCACCATCAGTACTCGTGTGTGTAAGAGAGAGAGAGAGAGAGAGAGAGAGAGAGAGAGAGAATAGCATAATGTAGGAGGTAGTAGTAATATGATGATAATATATCCAGTAGTCGCGACAATACTGATATAATTAATGGAACAAGGTGGTTGATATATTCCTCGTCAAGAAAACTGCTGCTGTGTTGTGAAAGTGATGCTGATTGAGTGATGGAAGTAGACGATTGATGATGATGAGGGTGATCGTTATTAAGTTGTCAGCGGAGGTGTAACTCTTGTGTGAAAGTGATGAAGGTGATTGAGTGACAGATGTTGGGAATGTAATAATAATGATGATGAAAGATTATGATGAAGTTGTTGTATTACGATGTAGCGAGGTGATAGTGAAGGTTATTGAGTGATAAAAGCTGAGAATGAAAAAAATAGCAACAGCAATGATAGTGATGATAACGAACGTAATAAATTTTGCTCTTAACGATTAGACAAGACAATACAGAAGTAATACGATACAAAAATTTCACAGACACGATACCAATCCCTCGTTGTGAAAGTACATTAGTATTAGTGGTGTTGGTGGTACTTGTGGTGGTGGTGGCAGGTAGATGTTAATGGAGGAAGGAGAGGGTATAGTAGGGGAGGAGGAGTTACCGTGACTGGCTTTATTGTTTTATTGGTAGATTGTATGTGTGTCTGTACAAATACGTCCTTCTGTCATGACCATTCTCCTCCTCTAGCCTACTCCCCTCCACTCTACTTACCTCCTCCTTCCTTCATTCTTTCTTTCTGTCCTTCCTTCCTTCCTTCCTTCCTTTTTGTCCCATTTACACACAGGCCTATAATCACCACCACCACCACAACAACAACAACAACAACAACAACAACGCAAATAGACACCATTGATCCAAACAATAATTTAAAGAGTAGCAAATCAATGACATCACCATTAAAACATAACTTCAAACTAAACATACAGTCACAATACCATCAATAGCAGTCTTCAGCAATTTAAACAACAAATGAGCATCAGAAAGCAACAACCAGAACCTCCCCCACCCCTCCCTCCTTTCCGTCTCCCCCCTCACAACACCAGATTATCAGCCGCAGCAACAAAACCAGAACAGGAAGCGACACGAACAATAACAAAACACACCATATCAGTGCAGGCAGGCAGGCAGGCAGGCCAGCCAGCCAGCCAGCCAGCCAGCCAGCCAGCCAGCCAGCCACCCACCCACCCACCCACCCACCCACCTTACAATCCTCAAAACAAAACAAAACACTGACTGACCACACCCTGTCATGCATTGTTTATATATTTCAGGACTATTCTAATTACCACTTTGAATACCGTAACTTACTATGTTATGCTGTTTGAAACACACACACACGAAGCCGAGCTAACGTCAAAAATCACCCCCGCTTGTTGCCAAGGCAGTTGTTAAAGTATATATTGGTTGTGTAAGGCGGTCGTGACGTCTGAGAACGAGAAAGACTTAGATATCATGACCATGTATAACATTTGCAGATTATTCTGAACATCGGCTACATAATAATACTCACAGCTGCCCCCGACCTACCCCACGCACGTCAGTATAGAATATAGATAGACGTAACAAACATTGGTGCAGTACGCATCAGTCATATTGAGTATCAATTATCATAGACTGGATTACCTGTCTGTTAACGGATACAGCATGCTTGCAATATTTAGTATCAAACCATTATTTTGATGTGCTTATTTACCATATTGAAACCGTTCACAGCATCACACTGAACAAATCCGACACGACGGTTTGTCTCTCAGCGTTTGCCATTCCATCCATTGCCATCATGGATTAGTGTGAACGACCGCGGAACTGGAGCTCACTCACTCACTGATTGATTGACTCTACCTTTCTCTCTTTCCGTGGTTGATTGACGTTCATTTTCCCATTACACTTATAGTCTTGCATTTCCCTCGCATTCTGGCAGACATTTTTTTTTTCCTTCGGTGACCCGGTTCTTTCCTTCATTGATTTTTCCCTTCTGATTTGTTTCGTCGTTCACTGACATGTTTTAATATTTTAGTGACATGCACGTTTTTCTTTCTAACATGATATATTTTCCTTCACTGACACAATGTATTTTTTTCCCTGCCTGCATGTATTCCCCTCCCCATGTACCCCTTCCCACACCATGCACCTCCTTCCTCTCTCTTTCTGGTTTGCGTCCCCCATATCATTCAGCCTTGCATGCACCCCATTTTTCCTCGCTACCCACCACTCACTAACCGTGCATTTTCCTCCTGTTGTTCCGTCATGCAATCGTCTTAACATGATAGCTTCCATGCATGCAAGAGGCGCGATCTGTGTCTAGCCGTGGGCATCTCTAACGAAATGAAAGGCCCTTGAGTTTGGAGTGCATGTTTGTTCTTCATATATATTATATTTTTCCTCTGTTGGAGTGACTGTCTTTAGTGGGTATTTAAAGGGGTCATCTGCTGTCGAATTGAAGTGATAATGATTCCTCTAACTAAAATGATGCTACAAAACGAATAACGCCCCTTCTCCCCACTACCGCTCGTATACTAAGGTATTTTCCTTCTATGTTATATTCTGGTATCAATGTCCTCCAGCTTTCTCGTAGCATATACCTTAATAATATTTAATGTCCACTTTCCCGGTCCCCCTCCATGCACCCAGTTTCCCTTCGCTCTAGCCACCGTGCGTGTTCATTCCCCCTCGGTAATCTCACATACATTAATACAGTACATTACCCACGGGCAGTTATGGTTTACATTTTTCCCTTCCCCATATTTAAAATTACACCTTACACTTTCCCCATACTTTATTTGGGGTCATAATGTACCGCCCCCTCTCTTTCACACACACACACACACACACACACACACACACACACAGGTTATCATGCAGGGCTAGCTAACTTTCACACAATCTCCGTGACTGCCCGTGGTTTGGTGTGCTGTGCTGCGCGTGTGACAAGCAACTTTTGTACGAGGTCTGAACTTGTGAAGGCCATCCATGCACTGCTCTTGCTGCTGCTGCCACTAACCCGAGACACACAACCTGGCACCCCCACATCTCACTTCCCACCCCCTTCTCCTCCTGTACACCCCTTTCTCCTCCTAGCAACACACACACACACACACACTCGCACACACAGAAATAATTATCTCACCTCCCACCCCCTCCTCCTACTCTTCCAGCAACAACAACAACAACACACACACACACACACACACACACACACACACACACACACACACACACACACACACACACACACACACACACACCTCACCTCGTAGTTCTTTTAGTTAACCACAACATCCATGACTCTGAATCACAACACACCCGATCATCCCAATTAATGCTCGCTGGTCGGTACAAAATTACTTACCTTATTAAAATGTCCTTACTTATAGGTGGTGGTTGTTAGTTAATCACCCTGTATAGTCTACCGGTATTGTTTGTTCTGTTCTTATAGTCTTTTGTAATTCGTCTGTGGTCATCCTTGTCTTCTGGGCATTTCTGTGTGGTCATTCATTTACGTATATTGCCCTCAGTCTGTATGTATTATTTTTTTGTGCTTGTGGCATTACTTATCTGTGAATCAGTGTGTTCATTCATAATAATAATCTTATCTTTTCATGTGCGTGTACATCATTGTATATTATTGTACCGATTTTTTTAATGCCACGTTGAAACTTCCCCAAATGTAAATAAACGCCACATCTCATGTAAAAAGTATGGCTCAAACTGTTTAACGATTTATAACATCGGTTCGACATCCTGGGAGTGGGTTAGACAAATTATATATATAGACCTCTACTGTACACTCCCATACTAGGTTACATAATAGTGCATGTACCGTTTTGTCTCTACTGTATATTCATTTTCTTTCTGCAAGGGTGGGAGTCTTATTATGATTTGTGCCTGTGTGAGAGTCCTTGTGTTTACTCGTGTGTGTGTGTGTGTGTGTGTGTCCACAGGCAACTTTCACCTCGAGAATGTCTGTCTGCCTGTCACTTGAACCGATACATTGTTTTTTCTACATGTATATATTTTTTTCCACCTCGTCTTTTTCTTTCCTCCGGCCTCGACTTTCCCAGACAGGCAGACCGGTTTGATGACGGTGTGTTTTGCTCTGGGTCGGTGTGCAAGTGCTTTAGTGTGTGTTGGAGAGGCGGCGTGACACACTGAAAGAAACGCTATGAGGTCGGGAATGAATAATAATAATAATAATAACTCTCTCTCTCTCTCGCTGTACCTCCCCACAATATTAAGCTCACATTACTGTACTCACTACTGTATACACTTACTCAAAGCGACGACTGAACCACTGCACCAACACCATGCATCCTTCTTCTCTCCTCCTCTCCCAACTCGCATCCTCATTTTATTAAATTTTCATCTCTCTCTTCTTGCATATCCAACTAAGGTTACTAAGCCTTTCTTTTCCCACGTTTGTTATTCAGTTCCGTTGCCTCCGCTTCCTCTCCTGCCAGTTCTTGTATTAGGCTACGTGACCTTCTATGTCTCGTAGTTTGACTGTCTTTTCTAATTGGTTGTGTTCCTGCGTGTGTGCTGTTCTTTTTATTTACCCTTACTGTTTGGTGGTTATACAAGATACAATGTGGCTACTCAACGTACACTCGTGATACATAATTCCTGACCAGAGTGTGAGGATCAGAAAGCTTCGAATCGTCAGGTAGTGCTCATTTCCCCACTCAGTGCACATTATAGAGGCTGAGTTCGAATGCAAGGTATGTGTGTGTGGTGCCTGCCGTTCGTCTCTGGTCAGGGATTACTTATCACGAGTGTACCATAATTATTTTGTCTTCGTCGTTCGTGACTTCATTTTTGCTTCTCTATCGCCTTCTGACCAAAATTTCCTCAGTAGTTATCGTCTTAAAACACATCCATGAAACATCGGTATGGGGACTGAATAACACGGACTATAATTATGATAATGAGACTCCACAAACGCGCACGTCAACGGAGCCTCATTCACAACTTAAAAACACCGTAATGAAATGGACATATGAACACCGTACAGTGAACCTAAGAGCTAAACTAACACCAACACACTGACAGAGAGAGAAGGGGGGGGGGGGAGAGAGAGATGGGGGGGGGGAAGGAGAGAAGTAAACAAGGAAGCCAAGACAGGATTGCAAAAAGACTTTATAGTTTACGTGACGTTCGTTTCTCATACAGGGTGGTGTAGAAGTAGGTAGGTACCCCGTATGTACTTTTTTTTTATATATATATACCATTCTGCTCTTACCATATTAATCGTTACTCGCACATCGTCTTTACAGTGCTTTGTTTGCGTGTATGAATTTTTAGTGAGTTGTTTGTTTATGGAAATTGCAGAGTAAACACATTGTAGATCTCTTCTTTCTATCTACTGTCCCCTGGTTTCTTCTTCTTCTGTTCATCTTGCCTAACAATTCTCTGTTTTCTTTTCTCTTGTTGGTTGTGAGTCGTATTGAATTACTGTGTTGTGTTCCTTGTTTTGGTTCTCGTCTCTCCTCCGGTGCGTGTGTTCCCAGGTTAACTGTGCTGTGTTTGTATGTCCCCCTCAATGTCGTGTTTATCTTGTGACTAAGGCATATCCTCCTACTCCTCTCTACGGAACTCCTCTTGCATCGACATTGGCTCCTCTCTCTCCTCTTCATTTCTTGCTCCTCTCCCCTCTTCATTTCTTGCTCCTCTCTCTCCCTTCTTCATTTCTTGCTCCTCTCTCTCTCCTCTTCATTCCTTGCTCCTCTCTCTCCTCTTTATTTCTTGCTCCTCTCTCTCCTCTTTATTTCTTGCTCCTCTCTCTCCTCTTTATTTCTTGCTCCTCTCTCTCCTCTTTATTTCTTGCTCCTCTCTCTCCTCTTTATTTCTTGCTCCTCTCTCTCTCTCCTCTTCATTTCCTGCTCCTCTCTCCCCTCTTCATTCCTTGCTCCTCTCTCTCCGCTCTTCATTTCTTGCTTCTCTCTCTCCTCTCTTCATTCCTTGCTCCTCTCTCTCCTCTCTTCATTCCTTGCTCCTCTCTCTCCCCTCTTTATTTCTTCTTCTCCTAGCATCGCTTCTCTTCTCAGGGGTTTCTCTCTCCTCCCTGACTTTCATCACTTCTTCTCCCTCCTTGACTCTCCTCTCTTCTCTTCTCCCTCTCATGAATGTATCCCTCCTGACTACCTCACCTTCTGTCTATATATAAAACCAACAATATTCTAAGGTGTGTGTGTGTGTGTGTGTGTTTAGCACCAGGAAGAAAAGAGAAAAGAGGAAGGACGAGAAAAAGGAGACAGAAGTATGCGAACGAGGAGAAGGAGTAGAAGGTGATAGAGGGAAAGAATAACAGGACGAAGGGGAAGGAGGAAAGGAGGGAGAGAGGGAGGGAGGATGGATGGGTCAGCGAGGAACGTGCAGGTATGAGAGAGAGAGAGAGAGAGAGAGAGAGAGAGAGAGAGAGAGAGAGTAAGCATTGCATGAAGGGAAGAGAGAGAGAGGGAGGCATAGAAGAAGGTTATGAAGTGTGGTAGGGGAGAGAGTAGGAGGGAGGTCATGAACGGAGGGAGGGAGGGAGACAGTTTATAAAGGGGAGAGGTAGTAAGGTTATGAAGGGAGAGGGAGGGAAGGAGGTAGTAAAGTTATGAAGGGAGGGAGGGAGGTAGTAAGGTTATGAAGGGAGGGAGGGAGGGAGGGAGGTAGTAAGGTTATGAAGGGAGGGAGGGAAGGGCTGTTGGCTACGAAACACTGACCTACAAACCGGTCAGGCTTTTCGTTCCCCCCCTCTTTCCCCCACTCCCTTAGGAATGTGTGTGTGTGTGTGT
>JAWQEG010002458.1:0-5000 GCA_033782935.1 Petrolisthes cinctipes
CCCTTCCCAATCTTCTTCCTACTTGCCACACCTCTCTCCTCTCCATGCACACTCCACACTCCATCCCTCACTCCCTCACTAATCCCCTCTCCTAATCTCTCATCCCACTCACCACACCCCTCTCCTCTCCTCTCCCTCTCCACACTCACCCATCTCCCTTTCCACTTCACACTCCATCCCTCTCCCCTCTCCTCTCCTCTCCTCTCCCTTTCCACTCCAAACTCCATCACTCACCACACCTCCCCCCCTCTCCCACTCCACACTTCCCTCCCTCTCACTGCATTACCTCTCACCATCAGGTCAGGTGGCCGTGTACGAATCCGTCCCCGTGAGTCTGTACACATTTCCCCCGTGGACCCTTCTGACGCCGGTATATACCAATGTGCTGCCACCTACGCCACCGACTACGCCCACGATCACTCCTATGTTACACTGGGAGGTATGTAAACACACATATATATACACATACATGTACACACTCATACATACACACGACCACTCCTATGTTACACTGGGAGGTATGTACACACACACACATATATATATATACACACCTATACATATACACCTATACATATACACATGTACACACTCATACATACACACGACCACTCCTATGTTACACTGGGAGGTATGTACACACACACATATATACACACACATGTACACACTCATACATACACACGACCACTCCTATGTTACACTTGGAGGTACGTAAACACACATATATATACATACAGGTACACTTTTTAATATGCACACGACTATGCCTATGTTACACTTGGAGGTACCTATATATACACACACACACATGTACTCACTCACATGTACACACGACCATGCCTATGTCACTCTTGGAGGTACTTATATACACACACACACATATATGTACACACTCACTCATACACGCAGGTACACTTTAAACTTGCACAAGCAAATGCACACACACTGTTACACTTTAGCACACACACATAAGCAGACAGATATGTAGTACACACACACACCACACACCACAAATATTTTAGTAGACAAACGCAAAGAATACACACACACACACACACACACACAACACACACACACACACACACACACACACACACACAAATATTTTAGTAGACAAACGTAAAGAATACACACACACACACACACACACACACACACACACACACACACACACACACACACACAACACACACACTATACTTATGCCAATTATAATTCCTTTGTTGAAAGTTATTCTCTATTTAATTATTTATTCATTCTTGGTATTTGCTCCCTGGTCTTGGTGTTTGTCTGCGTGGGTTAAGGATGGGAGAGAGAGAGAAAAAGAAAGAGGCAATAAAAAGAATGTGAAGGGAAAAATAATAAGAAAAAGAAAAATATGGAATGAGGGGATAACAAGAGAGAGAGAGAGATGGAAGAGAGGAAGTAAAGAAACATGAAAAATGCATAGTGAAAAATAAGAAAGGCAAAAGGCATTATAAATGAGGAGAGAGAGAGAGAGAGAGAGAGAGAGAGAGAGAGAGAGAGAGAGAGAGAGAGAGAGAGAGAGAGAGACAGAGACAGAGACAGAGACAGACAGACAGACAGACAGAGAGACACAAAGAGTCAAATGAGAGAATAAGGAAACGAATGAAATGAAAAAACAAAACAAAACAAAACAAGAGAAGAGTTTGAGCTAAAAGAGACTGAGGGTTTAACTGGGAGAAAGTGAACTGTAAAGAGACGATAATTAATCAGAGGGCCAGCCAGCCAGTGTGTTGTATTGACTCAACACTCGATGGTGGAAACGTAGTGCAGCCTGCCTCATTGGTTGTGGTGGTTGTGGGTGTGTTGGGTTGTTGTTGTTGTGGTGGTGTTGGTTGTGGTGGGGGTGTTGTTGTTGTTGGTGGGGGTGGGGTTTGTGTTGGGGTTGTTGTTGTTGGTGGGGGTGGGGATGAGGGTGGTGTTGTTGTGGTGTTGTTGTGGGTGATGATTGTGTTGGTGGTGGTGGTTGTGGTGGTGGTGTTGTTGGTGGGTAGTGGTACTGTTGTTGTTGTTGGTGGTGCTGGTGGTACTGTTGTTGATGTGGTGGTGGTTGTTGTGTTGTTGGTGGGGGTGATGTTGGTACTGTTGTTGTTGGTTGTTGAGGGGGTTGTGTGGTGGTGTTGGTTGGGGTGGTACTGTTGTTGGTGGTGGTGGTGGTGGTGATAATGTTTGTTGTGAGAGTGTTACTGTTGTTGTTGTTGTTGATGTTGTTGTGGTGGTGTTGTTGATGTTGTGGGAGTGATACTGTTGTTGTTGGTTGTGGTACTGTTGTTGTTGTTGATATTGTTGTGGTGGTGTTGTTGATGTTGTGGGAGTGGTACTATTGTTGTTGTTGGTTGTGGTACTGTTGTTGTTGTTGATGGTTGTGGTACTGTTGTTGTTATTATTGTTGGTGGTGTATTATTATTATTATTATTATTATTTCCCCAACGTACTGTATTAATACTATATGTCCCATCATGATAAAATAATAAAAAAAAAAAGAGTTTGCGCTGCTTCGTGAAATTATTCCGAGTCCATTTACCATGAAATAATAATACCTTCACTCACATCAGCTCTAACAATATGTATGTGAGTGTGTGTGTGTGTGTGTGTGTGTGTGTGTGTGTGTGTGTGTGTGTGTGTGTGTGTGTGTGACCTCCTTCCAGTGAGTGAATTTCCAGTTAGGTTATGTTGTATTTTCTTTTAATTTTGTGTGTGTGTGTATGTTTTCATTCTTTCACATACACACACACGCACACAGCAATATCTTCCGTGTGTGTGTGTGTGTGTGTGTGTGGTGTGTGTTTCTTTCACACACACACACACACATCACACACACACACACACACACACACACACACACACACAACACACAGCAGTATCGAAGGTGTGTGTGTGTGTTTCTTTCACACACACACAGCAATAACGTCCGTGGTGTGTGTGGTGTTTCTCTACCTCTCTCTTCTCACTCTCTCTAGCTCTCTCTCTCTCTCTCTCTCTCTCTCTCTCTCTCCTTCTCTCTCTCTCTCTCTCTCTCTCTCTCTCTCTCTCTCTCTCTCTCTCTCTCTCTCTCTCTCTCTCTCTCTCTCTCTCTCTCTCTCTCTCTCCTCTCTCTCTCTCTCTCTCTCTCTCTCTCTCTCTCTCTCTCTCTCTTCTCTCTCTCTCTCTCTCATCTCTCTCTCTCTCTCTCTCTCTCTCTCTCTCTCTCTCTCTCTCTCTTTCACACACACACACACACACACACAGCAGTATCGTCAGTGGCAGATTAAGGGGTATCATATTATATTATGTGCAAATCTGGGAGCCACTGATTTACTCCAACAAACGATGCTACAAATAGACAGGTTTCCCCACTAGACGTGTAGGGTTTCTGTGTGTGTGTGTGTGCGCGTGTGTGTTGTGTGTGTGTGTGTTGGGTGTGTGGTGTGTGTGTTGGGTGTGTGTGTGTGTGTTGGGTGTGTGTGTGTGTTGGGTGTGTGTGTGTGAGTGTTTTGGGTGTGTGTGTGTGTGTTGGGTCTGTGTCTGTGTCTATGTGTGTGTTGGGTATGTGTATGTTGGGTGTGTTTGTGTGTGTGTGTGTGGATATGTGTATGTGTGTGTTGGGTGTGTATGTATGTATGTATGTATGTTGAGTGTGTGTGTGTGTGTTACGTGTGTGTGTCCCCATCCTCTTTAATAATGTAACCTGATAATTTTTGATGATGCTGACCTTTTCACCCTGATCATCAATATCAACCTAATGCCTGCACTCACCTTCCTGCCTGCCTTCCTGCCTTTCTGTCTGCCTGCTTGCATGATTAATAGATAGCTGGCTTTAACATCACCTTTTTCAAGCATCATAATACAGTATATGTGTACTTACTTACCTGAGTGTTGGCTGACTATAACTGGACTACTCACTGACTATAACTGGCTTACTGACCTTATTAACTGGACTACTGATATCACACACACACACACAGAAACACACACACACACACACACACACACACACACACACACACACATATATATACACACACACACATATATATATACTTCGGAACACATACACACATTCTCTCTCTCTCTCTCTCTCTGTCTCTCTCTCTCTCTCTCTCTCTCTCTCTCTCTCTCCTCTCTTCTCGCTCTCTCTCCTCTCCCTCTCTCTCTCTCTCTCTCTCTCTCCTCTCTCTCTCTCTCTCTCTCTCTCTCTCTCTCTCTCTCTCTCTCTCTCTCTCTCTCTCTCAACACACACACACACAAAAAGGGGAGACAGAAGCATCATTAAACCAATTTCCCTCAGCCGACAAGTTGGTCCCATGGCTGGCCAGGTCGACCCTCCCTAATTAAACTCTCTCCCAGGGCACACACAGAAAGCTTCCCGTCAACACCCACACCTCCTTCCTTATTCCTTCCCTCCCTCACCTCCACACCTCCCTCCCTCACCCCTAGTCCTTCTTCCTTACTCCCTTCCTCCCTGCCTCTTACCCATACCTCCTCCCTATTCCCCTCCCTCACCCCCACACCTCCTCCCTCCCCTCCCTCACCCCCCACACCTCCTTCCTTACTCCCACACTCCTCCTCCCTTACTTCCATATTCCTTCCCTCCCCTCACCCCTACACCTCCTTCCTTACTCCCTCACTTCCTCCCTCCTTCACCCCCTCACCTCCTCCCTTACTCCCTCCCTCACCCACCACCTTCTTATTTTGGTTGTCATTGAGTTCTACCTTCCCCTCCATTCCCTCATTATCTTCCTCACTCATTCTTCCTCACTCCCTTTTCCTTCCTCACTCCTTTCCCCCTCATCATCTTCCTCACTCCTCTTCCTCCCTCCTCTCCCCTCATCATCTTCCTCCTTCCACTTACTCACTCATCTTCCTCACTCCTCTTCCTCACATTCTTACTTCCAAGTCCCAAACCAAAAAAAAACCCATGTATGAGTAAACTAACACTTTCTTCTCTTTGGTTCAACTGGCTTGGCTTGAAGTGTGAGTCTTAGTTAGGCATG
>JAWQEG010002458.1:7500-40000 GCA_033782935.1 Petrolisthes cinctipes
AGTAAGTAATTATATATGACATAATTCCAGATACCTAAAGGGTCAGTATGTGTCAGCTCATGGTGACGTGATCAGTCATGTCAACATTAGTTCTGTACACGTGACTGATGGAGGGACATACACATGTTCGGGTGAAAACAGTGCAGGTCGGGTTGTACACTCTGCCCGTCTCAATGTATACGGTCCACCACACGTGAGGGACATGGGTCAAGTGTCAGCTGTAGCAGGTCAAACCTTCTCTGTGACCTGTCCCTGCCTCTGGTTATCCTATACACAAGATTATATGGAAGAAAGGTAGGTTAATATTATTATTATGTTTAGAAGTAGTAGTAGTAGTAGTAGTAGTAGTAGTAGTAGTAGTAGTAGTATACCTATGAAGGTCAAGTGTCAGCTGTAGCAGGTCAAACCTTCACTGTGACCTGTCCTGCCTCTGGTTATCCTATACACAAGATTATATGGAAGAAAGGTAAGTTAATATTATTATTATTATTATTATTATTATTATACCTAGACTAGTATTCAGCTGACTCTGTTACCTGTCCTGCCCCTGGTTACTCTATATAGACACAATATTATATGGAAGAAAGGTGTGTTGTTATTGATAATATTATTGTCCTTAGTCCTCTTACATATCTTGCTTAGTATCCACATTATACACGGATAACGTTGTTGACAGATGGAGTTCGTCTGCCAACCAGCCACCGTCAACGAGTACATACCAACGGGACCTGGTGGTGGAACAGGTGACACGTGAAGCAGACAAGGGACAATACTCTTGTACCGCCTCCACCAAGGGCGGACACTCAGACACACAGACACTCACCGTCCGTGTCATGGGTAAGTTCAATAGTAGGGTGTGCCATTAGAGAAAGGTTCTGTGGGAAAGAAGAGCTTACAAATGTTAGAAGGGACAGAGTCTGGGAAGTACTTGTAGTAGATTGAACCCCATTTATAAATATCACAAGAACACCCAGTCTAATTTAAATTTACAAAGATTTAAGTTCTGGAACCAAAATCGGGAATGTGTTGTATCTGTGAAAGTAAGCAGTGTGCTTGGTGTAACATTAGATAATGCATGGAGAAGTGTGCAGTGTGTGAGTTGCATTGCAGTGGCACCAGTGATGCAACCCTTCCACTTCGAGGAGAATCTTCAGGCGGGCGACCGTGCAGGTGTGGCCTGTGTTGTGACCAAGGGTGACCCGCCCATTACCTTCACTTGGAGAAGGACGGACGGCCGGTGGAGGAAGTGGAGGGTGTGTCTGTGAGCAGCATGAACCACTTCTCCAGCACCCTCATGATCAGCCTCCTCTCCGCCGCACACACTGGACACTATACATGCAAAGCTGCCAACCACTGGGCACAGGCTTCACACTCTGCTGCCCTCGCTGTCTCTGGTACGCCTACATGCTACAACAATCACCACCACCAATGGGATCCCCTGCCATCACCACCCACCACCACCACCACCAAACAACAACTACACTCAAGCACAACAAAGACAACCAGCACTACGAATGACCACTTCTTCTTTCTCTGTTCATTTCTTCCAGGAGTTGAGGTGCCTGTGTTGGTTTGAGTGGCGGAGCATTTGAGTCACTTGCCGCGTCTGTTCTTATCTTGCACTCATACCTCCCTTCCTTTGCACCTTCCTTCCATCCCTGTCTTCCTTCCCATGTGCCTTCCCTCCCTTACATTCACTGTCCCTTACTTCTTTTCTTCCCCAAAGACCCATCACCTCTCCTTTATCTCCTTCCTAATAACCCAAAACCACATCCTTCTCTCACTACCTTTCCTCAAAAGCCCCACCCAGCACAACCATCATCTTTACAACACCAACTGTCTTCTATTTAATATTGATGTTCCGCAGGTTGTAGCCTGCGTCCTTGTTGAACCTGTACCTCCTATCTTGATTTACTCTGCTGCAGGCTACTCCTGCCTGCTGATGTTACCGGGAGAAATGTTGCATGATGGAGTGTGAGTGTTGCATGTATTGCAGTGCCGCCGCGGCTGGCTCGTGTCACCTTCCCTGAGGCTACCAGAGCTGGGATGAGGGCGCAGGCCTCCTGCCTGGTACAAGAGGGAGACAGACCCCTCACTTTTACCTGGCACAAGGATGGGCGGCCGCTGGACCCACGCCTGGACGTGCGTATCTCCCAGTTGAATCCCTTCACCTCCATCCTGGTGATTGAGAGTGCTGATGCTGTACACACAGGGAACTACACCTGCGCTGCCAACAATGCTGCCCTCACCACCACCTCCACCGCCAGGCTGACTGTCAGTGGTAGGCCTCCACCTCACTACATCCTGACATCACACCAGGCCGGACTTCATTCACAACTACTGAAGTTTACTCACTGACGATATTTTGTGAATGTGAACAAATCCCACAATGGCTGATGAAGAATAAACCCAGTAAACACAAACATTTTGTGTGAAAGACTGACTTTAATGTGTAAAGTTGATTTGGAATCATTTACTCAATATAGCTGCTGGTCATTATGAAGCATTGTTATATGAATAAATACTTCTCATGTAGTTCTTAACACATAAAAAAATTCTAAAAACACAGTGAAGGTTCTCTTCATGAAATGGTTATTATCTTATTGATATTTTTGTACTGTTAAAGCCTCAACATAATTATTCACAGCATATTATTCGAAAATTGGAAGGAAATGGATATGTGTTTCTGGGATATAACTTTCTTTGCTATTGGTGGCATTTTCTTCACATTTATGTGACTAATGTGTTGGAGAAATTTCTAAGTGATGTATCCATTCAAAAATCCAAATCCTCTGAATGAGTTAAAGGTCCTTTCTTCCTGCTCATTCCATTCATAACATTGCAGTCCAAAATTTGTATTCGAGTTTTGTCAAAGTTGTGATTTGCCAGACCACAATTAAAAATTACCAAATATGTCATTCGATAGCTGTCAGGATTATTTTAATTCATTCACTGCTGTGTTTGACAATAGTGGTGAAGTTGTCTGAATGAGATGTATCACTGAACTTTTCTCCTGATGTCGTCTACCCTGGACAGAACTGGAACCTCTTCTTTTACTTTTTCTGGACTGACATCATTTTGACCTGATCACACAAGCAGGAATATCAGACCTCAACTTTATTTTCAAATCATAATAGCAGCTGTTTTGAACATGTTAATGCTACTATGATTCTTTAATACCCTTTCAACTTCAAATAGAAAAAAAAATGCTGGGGCTTAACCCGTTGCTTTAATTCAGAAGTACATTTACCTCCACAAGTAACTAGGACAGCACTGAGTAGGTTTGGCAAAATGTGGCACCACTTGTTTTGTTTACTCGTAGTACTGTATTAGTAAACAGAAACCGGTTACTGTGCTTGTTACTAGTGCAGGCAACTGTACGTGACCCTCCTTGTTCACCAACGGACCGAGATGAGGAAAAGCGAGCCACCACACCATCTTCCCAACCCACCTGACCCGGCAATTCAATAGCAGGTCATAAAGCAATCTCTGTCACATGGTGTTTTTTATTTCACTCTTCACAGACAACTTTTGACCTTACTTGAGGTTTGATTTCTTATGGTGGGAGGTCAGTGTGGTGGGCGATCTTGGGTTCCTCCTCTCATTTGACCCAACCTGACCTAATGTAACCTGACCTGACCTGATCTGATTGTTACTAGACTAAATGTGAGACTAAGCAGTGACTATATTGTAAACACACACACACACAGACTGTTATGACATTTCTTCCCTGGTACTTTCCCTTTGAATAACCTTACATACATACATACATACATACACATACACATCCAAACTATATGTACACTTTTGAACAATAATTTGGATACACGCAGGAGTGACTAAAGTAAATGTATGTAATTTGATTAGTTCCTATATAGATAAGTTAAGGCAGCAGCTTTTAATGTCTTGTACAGTTGGCCTCAGGAATTCATACACAGAGAGCATTGGTTAAAAAGGGGTCATTATTCTGCACATACTGTATAGGCATTGTTCTGCTGACTAATTCAAGTAATAGTCAAATAATAATAATATTACCAGAAAAATTTGGTGTGAGGAAGTTAATATATGTACCAAATTTTCTAGTGGTTACGAAGTCTTGTTGATGTCGCAGGGGTGTGTATGAATTTCTGAGCTCGAGTGTACGTGGACAGTCATTAATTAATCAAAGGAATAACAACAACGTAAACCTACATGAAGACGAGGGTTCAGTATCTGTTTGATGTCACCCCTGAGTGTATGGAAATTTATGTTTGCGACTGTACATTTAACACCACTAGCTTCAACACACACACACACACACACACACACACACACACACACACACACACACTTTAAATACCAGCACGTTTGCGACTGTACACACACACACACACACACACCTTTTAAATGCCAACACACACACACCTTTTAAATACCAACACACACACACACACACACACACACACACACACACACACACACACACACACACACACACACACACACACACCTAATAAATACCAGAACACGCGCCTCATTTGGCCTACTTAATTGGCAGTTGATCATTAATTATTGTGGAGCTTATAACTTAGTAAACACAAGTAGTCATTATCTTACCAACTGGAATTTACTGAGCCTGTTGAAAAGATGTATATATATAATAATAACTTTGACGAGGGTAGTACAGTCATGGTCAATAGTCCTGCAACACCTTCCAATGAGATGACTTCGAAAAATTATACGAAACTATTGCTATTGGTCTCTGCAATATTGGTTCATAAGTTTCAATCAAATGGCTCGCTTCTATTCACCAGGTTGTTGCATGCAGGACTTTTGACCATAACTGTACAATGTAGGTGGTGTAAATCTGGACCAACTCATTCCTCCAATCTATCTATTCCAAGCAACAGATAGGCCACCAGTATTTTTGTTAAGGGGAGAGTATACTTTTGGTACATTGGAGTGCCTTGATTCCTGCAAAGTATGCCAGAAAACAGGACCAGGGGAACGAAAATAATGGTGGTCTGTTGCTTGGAATAGTTTGGAGGATTCAGTTGCTCCAGATTTACCAACACTGTATCCTCCCCTTAAGGACCCTGTGAATATGTATGAGATTTGGTGGCTTCTGATTCCTCCTGACAATGCCACGAAACAAGCTCCTTCAGTATAGGTGTGTGTGTTTCGTGACAATATTTGAAGGACTCACTCACCTCCAATTTTCTTTCTGACTACATCACAGGGTCCCTTAAGGTGGTAATTCTTTTTTGGTACATTGGAGTGCCTTGATTCCTCCAAAGTATGCTAGGAAACAGGACCAGAAGAGCAAAAATATAATGGTGTTCTGTTGCTTGGAATAGTTTGGAGGATTCAGTTGCTCCAGATTTACCAACACAAAACCTTAATCTGGTCCTGTCGTTTCTATGGAGGGATTAAGGTGCTCTGATGTACCAAAATTATACTTCAGTCTTAATAAGTAATAATAATTAACTTGATATATATTGCAGGTCACGAGTTGTCATTATAATATGTTATTTTATTGTTGCATTACTTTGATTCATGAGAGTCTTAAGTTATTAATGGTTTAGTGATAATTACTGTAAGTGTTTGTGTGTGTCTGTGTCTGTGTTTGTCGTGTCCGTGTGTGTCTGTCTGTCTATCTTTTAAAATGTGTGTGTGTGTTTCTATATTAAACTCTTATCTGTCTTGTCTGTCTGTGTGTGCCTGTGACTGTCTGTCTGTCTTTTAAAATGTGTGTATGTGTGTGTCTATCTGTTAAACTCGTATCTGTCTTGTGTCTGTCTTGTCCGTGTGTGTGTGTCTCGTGTCCGTCTGTGTCTGCCTGTCTGTCTGTTAAAATGTGTATGTGTGTGTGTATCTTTTTTTTTTATTAAATGTGTGTGTGCCTGTCTGTGTGTGTACAAAATTCTGTAGTGTACACATGTAAATCCAACTAACCCACCCACCTCTAACAGTGCCCCCAGCGTGGGTTGTTGAGCCCAGCAGTGCCAGTGTGGCTCTGGGTGGCACTGTGGCACTACACTGCCTCGCTAAGGGCTTCCCCAACCCTAAGGTCGCCTGGAGGAAGGAAACAGGTGAGTCAATCCTTCACTTACACATTTAGGGCAAATTACACAGTGGCTTTGGTTTGTTAGGATCTTCCCCAACAACCACACTTGTTAGTTTTCATTATATCCAACAAACTCAGTATCCATGTCTACAAAATCTGTCAGGAAGTTCCATTATTAAGATAGTTTCATAGTGGAGTAATTAAATTCATCAATCATTCACTTACTTACACACTCTATCATTAAGGGGGAAATTTTGTGTTGGTAAATCTGGAGCAACTGAATCCTCCAAATTATTCCAAGCAACAGAACACATATTATTTTTGTTCATCTTGTCCTTGGTAAATCTGGAGCAACTGAATCCTCCAAACTATTCCAAGAAACAGAACACCATTATTTTTGTTCATCTTGTCCTGTTTCCTGACTGACATACTTTGGAGGAATTGTCATGATATTTTCTTCCACGTATTATTTATTACCATGGAAAATTTTATGGTCTTAAGTCAAATAATCAGTTAGTGGAAGATTTATTTTATATTATTTTTTATTATTATTATTATTATTATTATTATTATTATTATTATTGTTTTTTTGTTTTGTTTTTTTCGTGTGATATGTTTGTTTAAGAAGTGTGTCAAATTTTCCATATGTTCGTGTTTACCTTCTTCCAATTTCTTTTTCATTTTTCCTGTCCCCTAAAATTTTGCCTCACTCTATCCCTCTCAAGTTGCTCTCCTTCCCTGCCTTTCCCCTCTTTCTTCTGTTCTCTCTTATCTCTTCTGTTTCTTCGTATCATCTTCCCATCATTAGGTCTCTCTCCTCTCCTTCCTTCTCTCCTTTCCTTCCTTCTCCCCTTTCCTTCCTTCTCCTTTGTCCTTCCTTCTCCCCTTTCCTTCCTTCTCCCCTTTCCTTCCTTCTCTCCTTCCTTCCTTCTCCCCTTTCTTTCCTTCTCTCCTTTATTTCCTTCTCCCCGTTCCTCCCTTCTTCCCTTTCCTTCCTTCTCCCCTTTCCTCCCTTCTTCCCTTTCCTTCCTTCTCCCATTCCCTCCCTTCTTCCCATTCCTTCCTTCTCCCCTTTCTTCCCTTCTCCCATTTCCTCCCTTCTCTCCTTTTCTTCCTTCTTCCCTTTCCTTCCTTCTCCCATTCCCTCCCTTCTTCCCATTCCTTCCTTCTCCCCATTCCTTCCTTCTCCCCTTTCCTTCCTTCTCCCCTTCTTTCCCCTCCCTCTCTTCTTTCCTTCCTTATTATCTCAGCCTCCTTCTCTTCTCTCATCCTATGCCCTCTTCTATTTCATCATAATTATCTTCTCTCTTACACTATATATCCTTTCATTCTCTACTCACTTCCTCTCTCTCTCTCTCTCTCTCTCTCTCTCTCTCTCTCTCTCTCTCTCTCTCTCTCTCAAATTTATTCCCACTTTCTTATTGCCTCTTTTTGCCTCTCCTCTTCCCAGCCTCATAAATTTAGTGAAGTATTTAATTTTAGAACTTCGTAGTAGGTGAACCGTGAAGATAATCCCACGTATTATTTACACACACACACACACACACACATTCACACACACACGCACACACACATTTTCAGAGACACACACACGCATATTCACACACACGCATATTCAGACACACACGCATATTCACACACACACGCACACACACACACACACATTCAGACACATTCACACACACACACATTCAGACACACACACACACATTTTCACACACACACACACACTATGACAAACACAGATATTCACACACACACACACACACACACACACACACACACACACACACACACACATTCAGAAAAGAGAAAAAATAATGGATTAATAAATAGATGAATGAATACGTAAGGGATATGGAGAGGGGGAAGAGATGACGGGTCAGGTCAGGTCAGGTCAGGGCAGGGCAGGTAAGGTCGACTCTGCCAACTCCTAACCAACTTTAGATTCTGGGAGAAGAATATGTAATGAGACCACTACGAGGGGAGAGAAAGGAGGGAAGAGAGAGAGAGAGAGAGAGAGAGAGAGAGAGAGAGAGAGAGAGAGAGAGAGAGAGAGAGAGAGAGAGAGAGGGGGGGGGGGAGAAAGGAGGGAAGAGAGAGAGAGAGAGAGGAAGGGGATAGAAAGGAGGGAAGAGAGAGGTGGAGGGAGGAGATAGATGGAAGTGAGAGAGAGAGAGAGAGAGAGAGAGAGAGAGAGAGAGAGAGAGAGAGAGGGAGGGAGGGAGGGAGAGAGGACGGCAAGCAAGGAGGAGATAGATGGAAGTGAGGGAGAGAAGGGGAGAGAGGGAGGAAGAAAGATAGTGGAAGGAAAGGGAAGAGGAAGAAAGAGAGAGAGAGGGGGGGGGGAGGGTGACAAGGGGAAGGGTGAGAGAGATAAGAAATTAAAGGCAGGAGTTCAAACAAATATATACATAGAGAGAGAGAGAGAGAGAGAGAGAGAGAGAGAGAGAGAGAGAGAGAGAGAGAGAATTATTATGTCTAGGAAAAGGGAGTAGTGTGTGTGTGAGAGAGAGAGAGAGAAGTAGAGAGAATGTGTTATGAGGATGAGAGAGAGAGAGAGAGAGAGAGAGAGAGAGAGAGAGAGAGAGAGAGAGAGAGGGGGCGGGACTGTGTATAATATTATGTGTGTTTGTGTGTGTGTGAGAGAGAGAGAGAGAGAGAGGGGGGGGGATAGAAGTAGTAGAGAGAATGTGTAATGAGAATAAGGGAGAGAGAGAGAGAGAGAGAGAGAGAGAGAGAGAGAGTGTGTGTGTGTGTGTGTGTGTTCAGTAATTTTGTTTTAATTTGGATAGGAGTGGGTAGATGTAAATTCAAGAGCTTATTTTGAGAGAGAGAGAGAGAGAGAGCAGTAATATTGGTTTGATTTGGATAGGAGTGGGTAGATGCAAATTCAAGAGCTTATTTTGAGAGAGAGAGAGAGAGAGAGAGAGAGAGAGAGAGAGAGAGAGATGGGGGCAATCTTTCACACACTACATTTACATCCTTCGTATTCCCATCCCAGATCTACCCACGCCAACCTAAAAAAAGTCAGAATACATGAAAAATTACAGCCACGACAACACAGACATACCCACACCAACCCAAACCAAGCCAAGTTTATCGAATATACACACTTTCACAATAACCGCTTGGATTTCCTTCTACCCACACCTACCCACACTTAACCAGAATTACTGAACACACACACACACACACACCAACACACACACTCTCTCTCTCTCTCTCTCTGCAAAGCAAACCAAATTACTGAACTCTCTCTCACACACAAAATAACAGCTCGAATTTACATCTCTCTCTCTCTCTCTCTCTCACAAAATAACCACTTGAATTTACATCTCTCTCTCTCTCTCTCTCTCTCTCTCTCTCTCTCTCTCTCACACAGACAAAATAACCACTCGAATTTACATCTACCTACCCACACCCACACACACACACACACACACACACACCTTTACCCCCAAGCCTTTTATTACTGTCCTGCCGTGCCTCTTGGTTATCTCCAACAATATAACTCGTGATTACAATGAGATTAAGAAGTTGAGAGGAGTGGAGGAGTAAGGGATTAAGAGCCAGGGCAGTGGGGATTCCAAACTCATTATCCCACGGTTTTAGAAGAAATTTTTAGTAGTTTAGGGATGTTCATTTATTTACTTATTTATTTTTTTATTTATTTTTATTTTTTATTTATTTACTTTTTTATTTTAGTTTTATTTTATTATTTTTTTTTTTATTTTAGTGGCTCGAGTTGATGGGTTATATAGTTTTTTTTTTTTTTTTTTTTTTTTGCTTATGTTCACTTTTATTTTATTTTATTTATTTTGTCAAGTTTGTGAGTTCTTTATTGTTTTTTATTTTATGTATACTTACTTTTGATGATGTTTTATTCTTTATTAGTGTGTGTGGTGTAGTGTTATGTTATGTTATGTTTTAGTGTGTATATTATGTTATGTTATAGGGTGTGGTATGTTAAGTTATGCGTTAGTGTGTATGTGTGTATGAAGAGTATGTAGGTATATATGTATGTATGTAGACTTTGAAGGCCACACGATGCTTAAAAGAGTATTGTGAAAAATGCTGTAATAAAATAAATAAAAAATAAATAAATTGGTATATGCTCCACCATATTATAATGTAGCTAATAATGATCGATATAGTGTAGTGTGCAATATAATTTTTTAAGGTCGCAGTATATAGTGTGTAAAGTAGTGTGTATGGTAAGAGTGAAGTGTGTAAAGAAGTGTGTATGGTAAGAGTGTAGTGTGTAAAGTAGTGTGTATGGTAAGAGTGTAGTGTGTAAAGTAGTGTGTATGGTAAGAGTGTAGTGTGTAAAGTAATGTGTATGGTAAGAGTGTAGTGTGTAAAGTAGTGTGTATGGTAAGAGTGTAGTGTGTAAAGTAGTGTGTATGGTAAGAGTGAAGTGTGTAAAGTAGTGTGTATGGTAAGAGTGTAGTGTGTACAGTAGTCATTATGGTAAGAGTGTAGTGTGTATTAATGTAGTTTAGTATGGTATCACTAACCTCTATATACAACTGGATATGTGATGCCCACTTACCGTCAGTGTGTGTGTCACTTTGGGTGGCCATATTTTAACACACACAACACCCACAGCACAGTCGGGTTTTCTTCCTCAATTTGCATTTATTTGTACATTTTGATCATATAGTTTTGTGTCGGGGATGATAGCATTGTTTGTTATCAATGCTGAGTAACAGTGGGAAACGTAAACAATTGAAGTGTAAAATCATGTGATGTGCCGTTTTTTATACTGTAATAAATATGCCTCATTTATTAATCACTTTCACTATCATAATTAACCAGTGAGGATATCATTACAATAGTACGTTTAGTGTCAGCTGTGTTCATTTGCATATGTAATAATACGAAGGGTAATTGTCTCTAGTGGTGATTAGTGCTCAAATTTCCCACCTCTTCTCCGGGTGTTACAATATGGTCGACACAACACCAGCGCCGCTCTGGTGGAGAATCTCTCAACTCTTCACTGTAAACTTTAGCAATCGCATCTTCAATTTCTTCATATTATAGAGCTCAGTGTATTGTATAGTGTGGTTTATTAGTGTATATGAAATTTTATGTGTGTGTTTGTTTGTTTGTGTGTACAGGAATGAATGTTGGATAGTGTGAAATTTTTAGAATGGTGTGTAGTGTGATGTGTAATAATATAATTTAGTGTGTATACAATCGTGGAGTGAAATTTATAGTGTATAGAGTTGAATTTATTAAGATAGTGTAGTACCAAATTAGTGTACTATATATAATTATCATCCATTATACACCCTATTATAATATCTGGAGAGTTTAGGGGTGAAGGTGGGGGGGGGGGGTGTAGTGTTAAGTGTAGTACATTACCTGTGTATTCTTTAGCATCCAACACCCTTTCATAGTATCCATAGTTCATTATAGTATAGTGTTGTATGGAATCTATGTATGTTACTATATTTATGTCATCTCTGTATAGAATCTATATATGTTATTACTATATTTATGTCATCCCTGCCCCTTGCCAGTTCATTATAGTATAGTGTTGTATGGAATCTATACAGGGTGTCTCATGAGTTTTGACCGAAAACTTGGCAAATGCTTCCTTAAGTAATTCTAAGAAAAAAATACTCTATTGATAAATGTGTTTTCTAGTCTAGTTTAAAAGTAATTAAGACATTAAAATAAGTCATCATAACCATAGAAATTGGGTTTGCTGTAACTGTTGTGAGTAGTGGTGTGTAGTAAACATTTGAATTTGGTGGGGAAGATATGGGAGGGAGCTGCTGCCTGTCACCCACTCTCCGCTCTCCCTCCCTCGTCGCTGCATAACTCTATAAAAATTTCTTGAACTCTACAGTATGAAGCCTACCTTATTTCCAAGTGACATACTCTTGTATAACAATGTCCTATCTAATGATTATTGATCAATAAGTATAATATAGGTTGAGATTAACGAGTTAAATTTTAGATAAAATGTACGTTTAGTGTGATTTGGCAGCTCAGACCGGCGGCGGGTGGCGGCAGGTGCGTGCCTTTGTTTACTAGGCTACACAAGACGGGCACACATTTAAATGTTTTAATTACTTTTAAACTAGACTAGAAAACACATATATCAATAGAGTATTTTTTTCTTAGAATTACTTAAGGATGCATTTGCCAAGTTTTCGGTCAAAACTCGTGAGACACCCTGTACAGTATATATTACTATATTTATAATTATTTCTGTCCCCCTTGCCACAGTATCTGGAGAGTTCGTGGGTGTAGCTACGGGTGAGGGGGGTGTGGCAGTGTGGAGTAATGGGACCCTGGGAGTGACCAGAGCTGAGAGGCGACACGAGGGACGATACTTGTGTGAAGCTGACAATGGTGTTGGTCCAGGGCTGTCTAAAGTGGTGGCTCTTAGTGTTAATGGTAAGTATATTGTTGATAGTACCTGTTAGTATCCTGTTTGTATCACAATACCCCTTGGTTCATTACAGTATTAAGAACACAGTGCTATTTTCAACACCCACAGCGATCCTTTTGGTTTATAATACAACACAATGCCATTTATAACACCCACAATTCACCTTGGGTCATTACAGTATATAACACTGTGCTATCTATAACACCCACAAATCCCCCTGGTTCATTACATTATATAACACAGTGCTTCCTTTATCAACACCCACAATTCACCTTGGTTCATTATATAATATAACATAGTACCATTCTTTAACACACACAGAGCCTCCTTGGTTCATTATATAACATAATACCATTCTTTAACACACACAGGTTTATAATATAACATAATACCATGGCATTCTTCAACACACACAGAGCCTCCTTGGTTTGGTGTAAGGAGTCAGCGTCAGGAGGTGGTGGTTGGTGGTCCCATACAATTAACACCCACAATTCACCTTGGTTCATTGCAGTATATAATATAATACTTTTCTTTAACACTCACAGAGCCTCCTTGGTTCATAATATAACATAGTACCATTCTTTAACACACACAGGTTCATCATATTATAACATAGTACCATTCTTTAACACACACAGAGCCTCCTTGGTTTGGTGTAAGGAGTCAGCGTCAGGAGGTGGTGGTTGGTGGTCCCATACAATTAACACCCACAATTCACCTTGGTTCATTGCAGTATATAATATAATACTTTTCTTTAACACTCACAGAGCCTCCTTGGTTCATAATATAACATAGTACCATTCTTTAACACACACAGGTTCATCATATTATAACATAGTACCATTCTTTAACACACACAGAGCCTCCTTGGTTTGGTGTTAGGAGTCAGCGTCAGGAGGTGGTGGTTGGTGGTCCTGCCAGACTGAGTTGTGAGGCCCATGGTGATGCCCCTCTGTCACTGGAGTGGTCAAGGGGCGGTGCCCCCCTGCCTCCCCTCCCAAGGTACGAGGTGTCAGAGAGAGGAACAGAAGGAGCACAAGTATCTGAGTTGGTCCTTCACTCAACACACATTACTGACTCAGGCACTTACACCTGTACTGCAACGAACACACATGGTGCATTGGAAGCTGACTTTCACTTGTTGGTGCAGGGTGAGTGTTGTGTTGTTATGTTATGTTGTTATGTTGTGTTATGTGTTGTGTTATGTTGTCATTACACCTGTACTGCAACCAACACACATGGTGCATTGGAAGCTGACTTTCACTTGTTGGTGCAGGGTGAGTGTTTAGTTATGTTGTATTTATACAGAGTGAGTGTTATGTTGTGTTATGTTGTCTTTACACCTGTACTGCAACCAACACACATGGTGCATTGGAAGCTGACTTTCATTTGTTGGTACAGAGTGAGTGTTGTGTTGTGTTCAGTCATAATTTTACAGAAAATTATACTGTATTTGGAAAACTCTCTCCTGTCTGTCACATCTTTTCCCTTCACCACAATCCCCTCTCTCTCCCCCCAGATGTACCCGGCCCCCCAACAGGACTGACGGTGGGGGAGGAGGGGTCCCGCCACCTGACCCTCACCTGGACCCCTCCTGAGGATTCCAACGCCCCCATCTCTGCCTACATAGTCACCTTCGACAGCCAACAGTCAGCCAGTAAGTCTACCTATTCCTTCCTTACCTTTGTTGGTTATTATGAGGCCACACACATCACATGTCTTGTCCACTAGATGTTGTTTTTGATCACCAGACGCCAATATGAAATATGCTTTTGTTGACATATTTTCATACAAATGTGATTACTACTTCAAGGACAGATGGTAGAGGTGATATATATATACGTTTAATACCTCTACCTCCTTTCCATCTTGATAGTTGGAGGTCCCAGAGAGGTGACAGTGGAGGGACAACAGAGGAGGGTGAGGCTGGAGGCACTACTACCAGCCATGACCTACATACTGACAGTGATGGCTGAGAACAGAGTGGGACGTGGTCAGGCCTCTGCCCCTCTGAGACACACCACACAGGAAGAACAACCCACAGGACACCCACAGGCAGTTAATGTAAGTACCTACATAGTGTACACACACACACACACACACACACACACACACACACACAGATAGAGACTGTTGTTTCAGACCATGTACTTGAATGTAATGTTTTTATGTTGTCACTATTGTTCAAATGTGCATTGTTCATTAATGATGATGTGTTTGTGTGTGTGTGTGTCAGGTGGTGGCAGTGTCATCAACGGAGCTACAGGTGACGTGGGAACCTCCCCCAGACAACCTCACCCACGGCACCATCCTTGGATACTACCTCGGCTATAAGGACGACAGGTAGGACACAAAGCAGGGCTTACAGAGGTTACTAGAAGAAGGGCATAAGGAAAGAAGATGGGGAGAGACAAGCATAAGGATACTAAAAGAAGGGCTGGAGGAAAGAAGATGGGGAGGGACAGTTGTAAGGGAACTAGAAGAAGGACAGGAGAAAAAAGGAATAGATATAAGGGTGTGAGCAGTTGAGAATACCTAAGCGTTAGACAGGGCCACTAAACAATGAGGGAGGGACAATTGGACTTAGCAGGGGTGGGAACAGGAATAGAGACTGAAACAAGGAGTTGTAGCAGTGAGAAAATACTGTATTAAATTTATAGGGTAGAGAAGGGAATGGGTGTAACTAAAGTTGACCATGGTAATCAATAGAGTATATGTTACTCACACAGTTAATACCACTCCCACTTACACCACCACTCACACACATAATACTACTCCCACTTACACCACCACTCACACATATAATACCACTCACACAATTAATACCACTCACACTTACACCACCACTTACAAACATAATACCACTCACACACTTACACCATTACTTTCCTTCTTAACAGTGAGGGTGAGGCAGGTGGGTATAACTTTACCACACTGGGCGTGGAGGGTACAGGTGCTGGTGTGGCTGTGGGTGTGACGTCTGCCACCCTCTCTGGTCTCCGGCCACACGCCCGTTACTCTGTGGTGTTACAAGCCTTCAACTCCAGGGGTGCCGGGCCTGCCTCACCTCCTGCCCTCGCTACCACACTACAGGACAGTAAGTACAACATCTGTCTCTGTCTCTGTATCTGTCTGTCTCTTTGCCTCACCTCCTGCCCTCACTACCACACTACACGACAGTGAGTACAACATCTGTCTCTGCCTCTGTATCTGTCTGTCTCTTTTCCTCACCTCCTGCCCTCGCTACCACACAACAGAACAGTGAGTACATTACAGCATCTGTCTTTGTTAATATATCTTCCTCTGTCTGTTTCTGTCTCACTACCTACCGGTACCTTTGCTACCACACTACATGATATATTGAGTACAGCTTTGTCTTTGTCTCTATTTCTTTCTCTGTCCATCTCTGTTTCTCCTCCTACCCTTGCTATCAGTACAGTATAAGTGTGTCTTTCTGTATGTATGTAGTACAGAATGGTGTTTGTTCTAGTATGTCATATAAATCAAATAATCAGGCATACAGGGTGTATCGCGAGGTATATCATTAAATTACACCAGAGATATAAAATATAATTTTGAGTATATTTTGTTCTATAAAGTATGCTGTGTGTGATCTCAGTAAAGTACAATGAATACTGATAAAAACTATTTTAACGTGTGTTGTCAAATGGCGGTGAGCGTCGGATGGAGTGGTAGCCTAATATGTTTTTCGAACCAAAGAGGTCTTATTTATTTAATCTTAATAAGTTTTATCGTGATTGCAATATTTATGTAATGTTCTATAATGTACATTGAATCATATTTTCAATGCAGAGGGATAATACCAGGCCCCTATAAATAATATTCGACGAAATATGATTAATATCTTTTGAAGGTTAGGTAAACTTTACCGACATAATGCAAACCTGCAAATCTTAGCATTTCCCTACATTTCACGGATTTTCTTCTTATACAGACCTGGTATTATCCCTCTGCATTAAAAATATGATTCAATGTACGTTATAGAACATCACATAAATATTGCAATCATGATAAAACTTATTAAGATGAAATAAATAAGACCTCTTTGGTCCGAAAAACATATTAGGCTACCACTCCATCCGACGCTCACCGCCATTTGACAACACACGTTAAAATAGTTTTTATCAGTATTCATTGTACTTTACTGAGGTCACACACAGCATACTTTATAGAACAAAATATACTCAAAATTATATTTTATATCTCTGGTGTAATTTAATGATATACCTCGCGATACACCCTGTATGTTGAATAGATGATTACTTTCTGATAATATCTATTACAATATTTTTATTCACATACATACAGAATGGTGTGTGTTCTAGTATGTCATATAAACTAAATAATCAGGTATACTGTTGGATAGATGATAAACTTTCTGATAATATCTATTACACTATTTCTTATTCCTACTAAACTCTCCCCCTTCCTTCCTTCCTTCCTTCCTTCACCCACAACACAGAGCCCAGCGCTGCTCCAGGTCATGCGAGCTGTGAGAGTGTGACGTCAACCAGTCTAGTGGTAACCTGGACTCCCCCTCCACCACCACACCGTAATGGCATCATTACTAGTTACCGTCTGTCTTACCAAACTCCTCACCACCATGGTAATGTATATATCACTATTGTGTTATTATGTTATTAATGTCATCAATATTGTATTGTTATACAGTATTGTTAATATCATCATTACTAGTTACCGTCTGTCTTACCAAACTCCTCACCACCATGGTAATGTATATATCACTATTGTGTTATTATGTTATTAATGTCATCAATATTGTATTGTTATACAGTATTGTTAATATCATCATTACTAGTTACCATCTGTCTTACCAAACTCCTCACCACCATGGTAATATACTGTATATATCACTATGGTATCATTATGTTATTAATATCATCATCACTAGTTACCGTCTGTCCTATCAAACTCCTCACCATCATGGTAATGTATATCACTATGGTATTGTTATATTGTTAATGTCATCATCACCTGTTACCATCTCATCATTATGGTATGATTATGCTATTAATGTCATCATCACCAGTTACTGTCTGTCCTACCAAACTCCTCACTACCACAGTAATGTATCACTACTATGGAAATGTTATGTTATTAATGGCATCATTATTATTCACCATTTGCTTCCATCTCTTCTACCAGCTCATCATCATCTGCTCACTATGATACTGTAATGTTATTCATGTCACTGTCATCATCCACCATTAGCTACCATCTCCACATCATGTAAAATGAACCAAGAGTATTATGATGTACAGTGTTGGTGTAAAATGAACTAAAAGTATTGTGATGTACAGTACAGTGTTGGTGTAAAATGAACTAAAAGTATTGTGATGTATTTTTGACAGATGGTAGAGGAGGGAGCGTGGTGGAGGAAGGTCAGCGTGCCACCCTCAACAACCTCACTCCCTGGACCAACTACAGTCTGAGTGTAGCAGCCTCCACCAGGGCTGGGGAGGGGGTAGCATCACACCCCATCATCTGTACTACCAACCAGGATGGTATATATATGACGCTTATCGTAAAATGTTGCTGTTCACTTTACTTTAATTTTATTTACAATATTATGGAGCATAATGGAGCATAAAGTGCATTTCAGTACAGTATATGACTTTTATATAATTTGTTATTGGCTGGAGAAAAATTAATACCTTATCAGTTATTTGAAACTTGCACTAAACTTTAATTGTGTATTTCAGTTCCCGAGGCTCCAGCAAAGGTGAGGGCAGTGGTGTCTGGGCCCAGGGCAGCGGTGGTGTCGTGGGCACCCCCCTCACACCCACATGGTCGCATCAGCAGGTACACGGTGCACTGGGAGGGGGCAGGTGGGCGTGGTGACCCCCACAGCAGACGGGTGGAGCCTCATCTCACTCACCTCACCATGCACGACCTCTCCCACACCACACATCAGGTCAGCTGTATTCATACCCTGCATAGTTTCCCTCGCCTCCTCCTCAACTTTGACTATCACTCTCCAGAGCTTCTCCCACACCCTCAGCAAAATCTGCCATACCTTACACACCTTCATGTAACTCCTCAGTTTGGATGTGTACTAATTTTATAGTGATTGTTAATATCAGTATCTGATAAGAAGATACAAAATTTGCATGTGGAGTTGCTGCGTGATGTATGTTAAGTATATATAATTATCAACTGTGTAAACTGTATATTATTACAGATTTGGGTAACAGCTTCAACAAGAATGGGTGAAGGGCCTCCCACCACTGTGGTCCTGGTCAAACCTTCGCACACGGGTCAGTACAAGTAACATTCTCATTATGCTCTGTATATTATCTTGAAGAATTAACCAGAAAAAAAAAAGGTAATTGGTGGTTTAAGAAGGGTACGCTATTTTCATTATCCTTACAGAATGCCAGAAGGGATGATGATTAGGTTTAGAAAGATTAGAAACTGTTATGGCCTACCAGTAAATGTGAAGGTATGCCATTATTTTATCACCCTCCTATAGTGCCAGCGGGGGTGTGGTCTGTGGGAGGGAACCAGACAGCGGCGTGGAAGGAGGACATCAGCCTGTCTTGTGGGGCTGTAGGGGTTCCTGAGCCCTCCCTCACCTGGACACACAGAAGAAAACCCATCCCAGCCAGGCATCCCAGGTCAGTTGTGGTGAAGGTGGTGATTAAATAAGTGGTAATTGTGGTGGGGATGGTAGTGGGTGTGTGACTCATGGTGGTGTAACAGTGGTAGTGGTGAGGGTAATAGTGATATAACAGTGATGGTGGTGGTGAAGGGAAAGTGTCATGGTAACAAGCATCCCAGATCAGTGATAAATCTCTTAGTCTGATAAGTGAATATATCTTTTTCCAGAATGAAGGTGACCACATAGACTAAAGGTTAATAAATATTTGTTGTAACAGAGTGAAGGTACAGCCAGATGGGACACTGACAGTGACGGACATTCAGCGGAAGGACAGTGGACATTACACCTGTACTGCCACCAATTACCACGGCTCTGACTCAGTTACTTATAACCTCACTGTACTGGGTTAGTTAATGTTGTGTTATAACTATATTATATATTGTAATGGCTTTGACTCAGTTACTTATAACCTCACTGTACTGGGTTAGTTCTTGTTCTTGTTTTGTTATAACTATACTACATATTCTGATACTAAGAGTATCTCTCTTACATCGTTATAAGTATACTATTATATTCTGACAATGAATACCTCTTACATCTCTCCTTTCTTCTGACTTTATACTTTGCTATCTTAACCTTCTTTCTAACTTAATTTTAATTGCATGATAAAATGCAACAGATGTGATACTCTTCCCCAACATAACCACAACCACAACATTCTCCCCTCACAGTACCACCGTCACCACCACTGTTACATGTGACTGAGACAACAGCTTCTTCTATCAGAGTTCAATGGAGTGTAGAGGACACTGGTGGGGCTCCTCTACAGGGAGCTACATTACATTATAGGTGGGTAACTAGTTGTAATAACATTACATTACAGGTGTAGAGGACACTGGTGGGGCTCCTATACAGGGGGCTACATTACATTATAGGTGGGTACCTCCTTGTAATAATATTACATTACAGGTGGGTACTTTGTTCTAAGAACGGGGTTACATTTCATTACAGGTGAGTACTTTGTTCTAACAGATCATCAGGGGGAGAGTGTGTAACAGTGTGTTTTATAGATCATCAGGTTGAATGTGTGTAATAGAATGTAACTGTGTGTAATAAAGTGTGTTTTACAGATCATCAGGTTAAGTGTGTGTAATTAAGAGTGTTTTATAGATCATCAGGGGGAGAGTGGGTAACAGTGTAATAAAGTGTTTTACAGATCATCAGGTTAAGTGTGTGTAATTAAGAGTGTTTTATAGATCATCAGGGGGAGAGTGGGTAACAGTGTAATAAAGTGTTTTACAGATCATCAGGTTGAGTGTGTTTTATTCTGTTTTGCAGATCATCAGGGGGAGAGTGGGTAACAGAGTGTAATAAAGAGTGTTTTGCAGATCATCAGGTTGAGAGTGTGTAATAGAATATGTAACAGTGTGTAATAATGTATGTTTTGCAGATCATCAGGGGGAGAGTGGGTAACAGAGAGTGTAGAGGGACAACATAAATCCTTCACAGCCACAGGACTGAGGTGTGGCACACAACACCACTTTTATCTCACAGCACACAATCATATTGGTGAGTTAGTAACTATTTTGTTGCCTACATAAGTATTTACAGTAGTTAGTAAGTATAATACAAGTTAGTTCAGGTGGTATAGTAGTTGGTATAATTAAGAAAACTCTGAAATATAGGAATTAATCCAAATTATTAACATTTATAAGAGTTCGCTGCCAACTAGTTTTTCTTTAATAATAACATTACATCTTGTTCAGGTACTAATCTGTGCCTCCAAGACTGAGGAAGGCTGTATCACTACATCAGTTGTGTTTGTTAACAAATACATTACATCAATGGTGTTTGTTTAATAACATTACATCTTGTTCAGGTACTATCTCTGCATCAAAGACTGAGGAAGGCCTTCCTGAAAAAAATGTAATGTTATTAAACACCATTGATGGGGTTTGTTTAATAACATTACATTTTTTTCAGGAAGGCTGTACCACTACATCAATGGTGTTTGTTTAATAACAACATTACATCAGTGGTGTTTCTTTAATAACATGATATCTTGTTCAGGAACTAGCTCTGCCTCCAAGACAGAGGCAGCCTGTATCACTACATCAATGGTGTTTGTTTAATAACAACATTACATCAATGGTATTTGTTTAATAATAACATTACATCAGTGGTGTTTCTTTAATAACATATCTTGTTCAGGTACTAGCTCTGCCTCCAAGACAGAGGCAGCCCGCACCAAGGGCCGCGCCCCTGAACCTCCTCCCCAGTTCCAGTTTGTGACCACCAACAGTACCCAAGCCACCCTGTACCTGGCCCAGTGGTCCGATGGTGGCTGTCCCATCACTCACTACAGTGTCCAGTACCGTAGAGCTCAGACCCATCACTGGACCACAGGTAGGCTAATGTGTCCCATCATTCAATGTACTGTAGTTTACAGTACCATAGTATTCTACAGTACACTGTAATTTATATAGTACCAGTATACTACCCATCACTAGACTGCAATTAATACTAGCTAGCACAAAGTCCTTTTTTCTGTATCCGTTTACATGAACAGTATAATAATGAAAGATTTGTGTGTACCATGCAAGTTTATTGGAAATATGTTTGCAGTTACGGTACTGTATTTTGTTTACTGATTAACAGAATTGTACTGTATATAAATTCATAATACAGCGAGTCGTGACTCCATACCTTGTAACATTGTACACACAGTGGGGAGTGAAGTACCCCCCACAAGGACCTTTGCTGTAGGTGGACTGGACTCTGGGACAACATACAACTTGAAGGTGACTGCACACAATGCTGCTGGTGCTAAACCTGCCTTTTATACTGTCACTACACCTGGTATGGGCCTCACAGGTAAGCTATGACATATTTTTTTGATGTACATTACTATTGGAAAATATAAATTACTACAATAATATGCTATTTTGTTTGGACAAGTAATTTTCTCTATTTCTCTATAACTTTAATTATTCAATAAGGTGACTGCAGACAACACTCGCAAAATAGTATTCTATTGATAAGTACACCCTGTGTATGAAGTCACATTGTTTTTTCAGTACTGTAAAACAGCAGAATACTTTCAGTGAATGCTCTTTATCATCAGAAGTTTAAAGTAATTTTATAAATTAAACTTTTTGACATAGAAAATAATTGCAGGTGTGGGTGGTGGTGGTGTAGGGAGTGGCAGTGTGTGGGGAGGAGCGTCAGCAGCCTCTCCAGTGTGGCGGGACCCTCGGGTACTGGTGCCAGCTGCTGTTTCTGCCCTGGCTCTCATCCTCACCCTCGCCACCATCTGTGTTTGCCTCAGGAAACGTGAGTACTGTAAGGCAAGGCACATATGATTAGTATTCGCAAAACAATAGAACACCCGTGGTTTGTTTATTAACGTTAGCACTTCATAATTCTCTGGATATTTCTTTATATTGCTCTTGGTATGTAAACCCTGGAAAACTTTTGCATTGTGAATTGTAAATGAGTGAACCAAATATGGCAGACAGCCTACCCTTTTACAGTCCCTTCCCTGCTTTTGTTTTTACCAACACTGCCGTCGTCTCTAATGCCCTCTTGTGTCGTCAGGTCCATCAGGCAGCACTGGGCAGAAGGAGGTAGTGGATGCAGGGGGAGAGAAAGTGGCACGCGATGACCAGTATACTACAGTGAGGAGGCCTGCCCCTACACCACCCCAGGCACACCACCACCATCAACAGGAGCACACAGGTATACAGCTTACTTCCTCTTTGCACCTCACCCCTTCCTGCCACACCAGCTGTAGGAACACACAAATGATATATTGTAGCTACATATACTTCCCCTGTAGAGGGTATGTCTACATGTATAATGTTTGGAAAGGTTTACATTGAAGTATAAGGAGAGGTTCTTTTATACAGATACTTTTATGGGCTTTGTTTTAATAGTACTAAACTGTGGTGTTACAGGAGAGTATAGCGAGGAGGAGTTGTACCCATACGCTACAGCTACCTTCCAGATGAGTGGAGGGAGTCCACCCCCTCCAGCACCCCCTTCACCTCCCAGCCACAGCCACCACCCCCAACCACACCACCCACAGCCCCACCACCCACAGCCTCGCAGCCAGAAGGCATTCACAGCACTGGTGTATCAAGCGCCCTCACTGCATGATGTGGACTCTCCTAATATGGTTAGTGTTAGGTGGTGTTACTGTCTTTATTTGGGTTAGGTTAGGTTGACTCTCCTAATATGGTTAGTTATCTTAATTTTGGTTAGTTGTAGTTTGCATTGTATTTTACTGTACTGTCAGTGTGGTAAGTGACACAGCTTATAGCTGGTGTGATCCACATACTCTTAATTTATATTATTCTTACATAATATTTCCAAACTTATTTTTTTATTAACTAGTTCATGAAATCAGTGGTCTGAAAAGCTAAATGGGAGGATACTGATTATTCCTTCAACATATATAATGAGAGACTGTATCACTCTCATGACAGCTTGAAAGAGAGAGTAGTATTCAATTGATCCACAAGATATGATGGCTGCTTCAACCCATGTTATGTCCCTAGACTGAGCGTGAGAGCCGAGCCACCTCGCGGGGTTACTCGTATGAGACCTCGGAAACCGAGGACTATGGAAGCATGCCAGAGTCTGCCCCTGACCCCCGCCTTCCCCCCCATCACCGCCGCCCACCACGACACCTCAGGACCAGTAGGTTTGTTGCTCAAGCACTGCAGGGTATTGGTGGTTTGATTCCTTTAATAATATCTGTATAGTAATCCCTCGTTTTCAACGATTGTTATAGGTGTGTATGTTAAACCATTTCTTATGAAATGGTGTACAGTAAACCTTCATTATATACTGGGTTTATGGGGTGATTAATGCACAAAGAGGGTTTACTGTGCACAGATTCATTACAAACAGTACAGTACACACCCTTAACACTAGTGGAAAACAAGGGATTACTCTTTGGATACTACTATTTACTCACTCATTTCCTTTCATTCTTTTTGTGTTCTGGTCACACTTCATGCACTTCTTCATTTACTCACTCCGACATGGTGTTCTCTTTGCACTTCATACAGTAAATTGCACCATCACCGCACACCTTGTCTTCAGTGTCTAGTACATTAAGTAGTAGTTATCTATAATCTATTCATTATTGTTAGGCAACCTGCCAGTAACTCTCAGTGGCCCCACTTCCCCTGTCACTTGAATATTTTATTGTTTAATTTTATAATTATACTTTGTCATACTAAGTACTTTTAGACAACCTACATGTATACAACAACATTATAATGCTGTTTTACACTGATACAGAGCCACTGGGTATTCATTTAACTAAAACAGCACAATAATATTGCAGATACAGATCACATAAGTCATCTATAATACCTAATGGTTTTTCTATACTCGGTTAAGTTGTCAAACATCAATAATGAATAGATAATAGTGAAATATAATAAACAAGCCAACCCTGTAATACAATTCTGTATTCTAGATAGTGTATTAGATAGTTACTGTGTACAGTCTATTTTCCAGATGTGCAATTAATGCCGATTACAATGCTCTATTTTTCTGAGCCCATATCTAAAATGCATATTTTGAAAGTTCATAGCAAATCTGATACAGAATTTTATGAGAATATTGTGTGTGATCCATAAAGTACTAAGAATGTTACCTCGTGTGTCCCCACCCCGGCCTGGCCACAGAGTCCCCCGTAGTGTCCGCCTCCCCTAAGTCCCGCCGAGCCCAGCCACGCCACCAGCACACCCTACGCCCTGCACGCCACGCCAGGTATGTCCAGTTCACGGCTCTGACGCTACTTTCACATTCTTACAACACTCCTTTTCCTTTAATGTCCCCTTACAGCTCTCACCCATAATGTTTTCTTTTTGCTCCTCTAATACTGTACTCTTTTTCAGCTCCTATTATGTCCTACCACTTCTATTTCCTTTCCAACTCCCTTCACTTTCTCATAACTTTAACTCTTTATGTCTTGTTATAGTTCACACCCCTTTGACATTTTCCTCCCGCTCCTATAGTTCTGTCCTCTATCTCCTGTTATGTCCTTCTACCACTATATCCTACTCTTTTATTTCCAACTCCCTTTGCATTCTCCTACATCTTCTGCACTTATCCATTCATATTCTCCTACCATTAAATGTAAACTCTCCATATTTAGCTGCCCTACAGACATGTTATAGACTCCTTGCAAACTCACAAAGACAGACAATAGGCACCTTGGCACTACATTATGCAATGCTTCAGCAGAAGGCCTTCCATCTTCAGCACTTTTGAGTTCATGCATTTCTGATTTGCAAGGTTCAACTGTATTGAGTGATTTTAATTGATTACTGTAATATTTTGTGCGCATTTCAGGAGTCCAGCAGCTGGACGGAGACTGAGTGAGGGTAACAGTTCCATTAAGGACCTTCCAAGTGATGCCGAGTGTGACCTTCGATGGTGACCTTCCTACTGATACACCACTACAATTTCAACTCCACCTCTATATTCACCTCCAAAAAGTCATCAGCATATCTTGAAAGCGAGTGTCACACTAGGCACTACTGTACCCTTCACAATTATGATTAATTTGAAATTCCATCACTAACAATCTTTAAATCTTTGGTCACATCAACAACATAAGCAGTTGACTTGGCATTACCCAATTCTGATACATTTCAATTCCTTTCTCATTCAGTATTTAAAGAAAATAAGTTTAATTCTCAATGGTCATCATCAATACCCCATTTCCCTTTTTACAAGGGGTGGCGAGGCTCTATTCACCAGTGCAGAACCCAGACAGGCTAAGGGTCCAGTTCTGAGGCCATATGAATTATTAGTGGGGTCATTGTTAGTGAGCAGGGTCCCCAACCATCACTCCCTCATTGTTTCATAGGAACTACAAGACTGATTGCTTCATCACAAGAATGGTGAGCGATGGGGTCGCCACTTCCCTACGCCTCAATAATAAAATTACTAATCTAACGAAAATTAGTGACTTGGATACCATAGTCTCTAGCCCACCTGAGTTGAAGCCCGAGATCTGAATCAGGTGGTTTCTGGACAACAGCCCACCCAAACCATCACCAGGCTACACACACACTGCCCACTCAAACCATCACCAGGCTACACACACAAACTATCACCAGGCTACACACATTTCGAACCAATGGAGGCTTTAGGTGGGCTGTCATCCAGAAACCGCTTGCTTCATATCTCAGGCTTTGACTCAGGTGGGCTGGAGACTTTGGTATCCAAATGTACATCACATTGTCTGGGGAAAGTACCAAGTGTGACACCACTTTACGATGCCTCCATAACACTTCCAAGAAATCTTAGTTGTACTTTTGTTATTAAATTAAGGACTCTCATCTCCATAACCCACATTCTCCAAACCCTTACATTAACACAAAACCTCCAGGATACATACCCTCTTCGTTCCCCTCCTAAGGTGCTTATGGTTGCATGTGAAGATTCTGTTCCACCAGCCTTTGTCCAACTCTGAAAATGAAAATATCTAAAGTTAATTATGCATACAATTTTGTATTGTATGTGAGCTTGTATCAACTGCATGGTTCATGTTGTACCTAGCCTGTTTTCATACAAGCTCTAATGAAAGTATAGAGCTGATGACATTATTAGTGAACTGAAGGACATGGATTCCTTCAAGCTGCTACAAACTATGGTGTCTTGGGGAGAATGCAAAGGTGTTTAATATCAAGACCACCGTCCAACACCAAATCAGTACTAGGCTAGTACGCCTTGCTACTTGTGAGATAGCTACAACAGGAAGGAAAGTGAGCAAATTTTTTGGTTTGTTGACAGGCAGACAGTAAATATTTTACTGTCTGCCTTTCAATAAACTACAATATTTTTACACTTTCCTTCCTTTTGTAGCTATCTCAAGTAACGAGCCATACCATCTTCATGTGTGGGCAACTGTACCTTGCTAACCTTTCATTGAATTAGGAAATACAGTTTTCAGATGAATATACCATTTGAAGAGAAACCTAAAATGATGTATAACTCTTTGTCACTGCTACAATTCTCTATCATGGGAGGAGTAGCAAAATATTAAATAATCATAAAACTGTCCTCCACAAATGATTCTTTCATTTCTATTCTGTCTAAGGTCTTTTTTTTTTTTTTTTCTTGTACTGAAGACTATAAAGATTTACAGTTATTATTGTAAAGGGTGACTGGTTGGTCAGATCATTAGGGACTGAAAAATGTGGCTCTTTGATACTGGCTGTGGTCATGAAGACTGTTACCAAAATAATAGACCAAAGTTGTATTACACAAACAGACAGTCTTATCAGCATTTTGATGCAAACTATGTGATGTGTTGAGACATACTGTACTATAGTATACTATATTATTGTGACGTGTAAAAGAAATCTATGCGAAAAGATGATTACTCTGCCTCTTTGTCTTTTGTGATACATTGTACTACTTTACTGAAGAGTCATGCAGTCATTCATTAAGCTTTAACACAATTTCAACTAACCCAAAGGTGACCCTATGAACAAGTACTGTACCATTATATAGATGGGTGAGACTTGTTTCTGTTTTACTCTCCCAATCATTTAAAAAAAAAATGTCTACAGTACATAATTTGAATCTGTGATACTTAGAGAAATGATTCCTCCTTTCAGAAATTATTGTACAAATGTATTTCGTCATTTCTGCTAAATATAATTCATGACAAAAAAGCTAATGAGTACTGTATATATTACTGTATAACTTTCAACAAATTTTAATGTAAAAACAAAAGTAAATTACACATAAAACTGATTGTGCATTCATGTTTGCAATGTTATAGGTTGCATTATCTTACAAATTCATTTCACAAGAGGTGAACTCGCCACCTGTGATGGAATTCTTAATATGCTTGCGAATTCCTATACTGTGAAGCAGAAGACTTCATGGCCAGGATTCAAAATCTTGACTCTCTGGTCTTTATCCAAGAGGGTCAGAGCTCTTGCCACTGACTCCATATATATACCCCTATATCCTGCTATGCATTTTTGCCCAGTCCCTGTTATGCATATGCTATCCAAATTCTTACCTGCCTGACACCTGGTTCCTCTTCTTGTGGTGAGCTGGTTACTTGTACTATATCAGAAAGGAAGAGAGAGCAGTGTCGTGCATGAGTGATGGTAATATTCGTACCACCATCCTCTTCTTCCCCTTCCACCTAATCCTTCCTGGTAGTGGTCTGTAAAATATTAAGCAAGCATTAATTTCCATAAATGCAGTTCACCGATTTTAAAACAACTTCAACAATGTTGAACATACATAGCAACAATTTTGTATGAAGGGCAGAGTCATCATCTTTCTCTTGTATATAATGTCAGTGCTTCTGTTAAATTTTAAATTTTATCCTCCAAACTTGTTTATAATGACTTAAAGGATTCAATATCAGATATATTGACAGTAATACATATTCATTGTAGGAAATAAAATGGGCAAGACCAACAGGACAATATTTGTTTAATATACTGTATACACAATAAAAATTAAATAGTGCCAGAGTTTGTGAATGGCCTGAGGCAGAAAGAAAAAAAACATTAACAGAAGATTATAAAATACCTGATGATCTAAGTTGCTCTGTTGAATTATCAGAGCAAACAGCAAGGGGTTAGCAAATTGGAGGCTACTTATTTCTCCAAACAGTGTGACAGAATATTAGACCAAGCCAGTTCTCTACCAAGAATATCTATTTCTAGGTATAGACTGAAGAAACTAGTAACCACCTCCATTTCAGATAATATTTTACCCCGCCAAATACATAAAAAAAAATTCATCTCTGGAATCGATGTTCATCACTTATCTCTGAGAAACATTAATTTTTTATGTGTGTACTCCCAAAAGCCTTACTGTATATAATAATGTGTACAGTTCCACAATGTAGTACTAGGACCAATTTAGGTCACTATATTCTGGAAGTGTGTAAGAAGTGGTCAGCTACCCATTAAGGGCTGTATTCCTAGTCAAACCCACAAGACTAACCAGTAACGTGCGCACAACTGGAACTTGCAAACCTTTGGGTCAATATTTTATTCCTACTTAATACTGTACAGTACTGGACTTTGCAAAATGACTGAATGCTGTAAACCTGATCAAAATCAAACTGCAAGTTTGAGAGCTTCAATCAATCCCCATTCACAAAATACTATGAGTACAGCACTTGTGGGTGTAAAACGATATTGGTAAATTGGAGGGTACTGATTCCTCCAAAGTGCTCCACTAAACAGGTCCTATCAGTAAACAGTAATTGGTCCATTTTGTGTCAAAATTTGGAGGAATTGGAAACATTCAATTTATTAACATTATAAACTCTATTAAAGTGGTGTTGTGGTGCAGCAAGTCAGTGATGAATATTATTATAACCAACTACTGTACCAATACTAAAATATTAATTCCTTCCCTAACTATGCACTTCACATCTCAGTCTGTGTCCACATGTTTCTTGGTCCTCTCGGTACCATTTTCCTCCTTATCCCTTCTTTGTGCTCATCTCTTCATATTATTTGGATTTTCCTCTCTTTTCTACTCCTAATATCCATCCTTTTCTTCTCAACTCTTGTATCATTTTCTGTCCTCTGTTATTTTACCATGTCTCCCTCCTCCTAACCCACTGAATCTTTTTGTCCTCACCCCTGTCCCTCCTTACATCATTATCATCTTCCTACCAACTCAACTTTTCTTTTTCCCACTATTTTACGAAGATGGTTCCTACTCTCCTCTCAGTGTTGGCTAACCGTTGTGTGCGTGTCTGGTACTGTACCCAACTTGGAATTTATAATACAAGTGTACGTGTGTGTGTGTGTGGCCTAGGACGCCCTTTCTCTCCGTTTTTCAGGCCCTTGATGTATTTTTCTAATAAAAGATAACTATCTCAACCATCGTGTCATCTATTAACCTTTACACAGTAGACAGTACTTGGCATGTGACATTTCTCTGACCACTATAGATTATTTTTGTATTGGAGGGAAGCACTTGTCATCTAAAGGCTAAAATGTAAACAATAGCAATGCGTCTCGGGCAATAAACATATGAAACAGGACAAGGTAACTGCAAAGTTGCTCTAATAAGCTATATTACCAGTGATGATGAGAGACCTTTTTTGATCAAGATGGCCCAGCTCCATCAAATCCACACATGAAAGTCATCTTGAACACAAAACAAGAATCTTTACAATAAACAAACACCCTCTTCTATTGCTCTTCTTTGCCTATTGACTATGGTGGTCAATATGCTTATACATAACTGGCATTCTTGATACTGTATGTGAATCGATACAGAAAATTTTGTTTAGGTCTCTGATAGAACCTACAACTTTGTCTGTCTCCAGAGTGAAAAAACTAAATAGTTTGATACATTTCATGGTGTGGCTGAAATACAGTACAGCATTACGTAAGTCTTACTGGGTGATACCATAACCATCACATTTCCTTTGCTGCATAGCACACATCTACAGTAAATGCACTGCTTAACTTAACAGAACAGCATTATGTCAATAGACGTATTCAATAAAAGCACTATATACTGTGAGGAACACATTCCACTGTAAATAATGCAGGATATGAATTAATCAAATTATTGGGGAATGAGCACAAATGCTGCACATGATTGAATGTCCTGGAGATCCATCACTTGGTGAATGAAGTTGACACATGCTAGTACAGTATTTAAAACGATATGATGGAATATGATTTCCCTCCCAAAATTCGTGCATTTGAGAATTTAAATCCTGTGAATAAAGGGTCCGCTAAAAACATGTGCACACAATACAACCTCAAAATGCTTACAATCAGTTGAATATCATAAGATCTTGAAATGATACAGGCTGGCAACTCCTTGTGAGAAACAGCCTGTGTATGGAATGCCAATTTGTACCCATGACTGAAGTGCTTCCAAGTACACCCTCATGTGGCGAGGGATGTCTCGCTGATGGGGTGAAAAGGGATCCATGGCATCCCAGCAATACTCGTATGATCTCCTGGCCATCGCCTGAAAAAGTGGACAAATTAGTAAGGCAAAAACTTTAAATCAAACCATGACCATAAAAAACACTTGAGAATACAATATAACTATCGAATATACTTCCATAGATAATGCCACTGAAAATTCCTTTGACAAAAACAAAATATAAAATAAATCAAATACAGTACCATCCTTGAAAATTCTTTGATCAAAGCATTAAAGATATAATAACAAGGAAGGAATACAAAACACAGAAAGCAAGAAATCTGAACAGAGAGGAGGAGGAAGGGGAGAGAGAGAGAACAGGGAGGGTGGAGTAGGGGGGGTGGGTTACAGGAGCAAAGAGAGAGAGAGAGAAGGCAAGCAAGGAAAAGGGAGGGTGGAGGAGGAGACTGGTCATTCCTTAAAAGTAATGAGACAACTATCCCATGGAAGAGGGGATGGGGGTAGGGGCTAGAAGGATGTATGTGGCTGGGCAGAGAGATAGTGGAGAGAAGGTAAAGTAGGAAAGAGGGAAGGAAGAGTAAGGAGGGAGGTATACAGTCGGAGGCATAAGTCCTGTCGCCACATCTGCTAAGTCATGAAGTACAGTATGGAAATATAAACTTCACTGGCTTGTAAACTGAAAAACCAGAGAAGTTTACTAATTTGCCCCCTGGATATTGTAATTCTGTTTGGTGAATATGTTTGTTCGATTATTAGCCTTTATGTTATCCTTCAAGAAGCGTTTTGTGAAGCGACATAACTTTTGTCGCCGACTGTACTTTATACATTATATGAGAGTAATGGGGAGGAGAAAGACAGAAAGCATTGAAAAGAAATAAGCAAAAAGTTGAATATTGTCGGATGGCTGAGTAAACTAAGGAGTAAATAGACAATGAGAGAAATTTAGGCAGTAATAGAGAATGGGAAAATAAAAAGGAATCAAGAGGATAAAGAAATGATTGAGAGGAAAGTAGGAGGGAAGGCAGTGAGAGGAAGGAAAAGTGGAGAGAATCAGAGAGAGGAAGGTAGGTAGGTGAGGTGAAGAAGGAAGCCAATTTTCTATAAGCAGCTTACTCCAACCCAGCCCACCTTTTTAAGTCTCCTTAAAATTGCTATGAAAACTGTGCATGAGGGGGAGAAAGAAAGAGAGAGAGAGAGAGAGATCTGGTGACCGTAATAATATAAAATGTTGACCTTTTTACTACACAGTTAATCAATATAGAAAAGATAAATTATGCTTAACACAAAATATTGGTTACTGCATATGTTGCTATATTAAACTTATTAATAAATTACAGATAGGCCTAATGTCAATAATTTTGAGATTGCCCCTATCCAACAACTTTGGGGAGAGCCTGGGTAAACTGAGGATAGAGGGGAGTGAAACATATACATTTATTACATCTGACATGGCACCGAGACTGTCACACAC
>JAWQEG010002458.1:45000-48245 GCA_033782935.1 Petrolisthes cinctipes
CCTCCTTTTTCTTCCTTCTCCTTCTCTTTATTTTATCTTCCTCTCCTCTTCTCTCCCTTCTCCTCTTTATTCTATCTTTCTCTCTTCTTCTCCTCCTTATTCTATCTTCCTCTCTTCTTCTTCTCTTCTTCCCCCCCCTCATCTTCTTCTCTTCTCCCCCCTCCTCCTCCTCTTTATTCTATTTTCTTCTACTCTTCTCCCCCCTCCTCCTTCTCTTCTCTCCCCCCTCCTCCTCCTCCTTCTTCTCCTCTTTACTCTATTTCCTCTTCTCTTCTCCCCCCCCCTCCTCCTCCCCCTCCTTCTCCTACTCTTTACTCGTATTTTATTCTCCTTCTCTCCTCTTCTTCCTCATCATCTACTTTATTCAATCTACTTTACTCTCATCTTCCTCCTCATTCTCCTATTTCTCCTTCTCTTTATTCTATTTTCCTCTCCTCTTCTTCTTTCTCCTCCTCCTCCTCCTCTTATTCCTCTTCTTCCTCCTCCTCCTTCTCCTATTTCTCCTCCTCTTTATTCTATTTCCTCTTTTCTTCTCCTCCTCCTCTTCTTCCTCTCCTTTATTCTATTTTCCTCTCCTCTTCTTCTCTTCTTCCTCCTCCTCCTCTATTCCTCTCATTCTCATCATTACTCTTTTCCTTCTTCTTCTCCTCCTCATTCATACTTTAATTCATATTCTTATTATTATCAACAAACAAACACACACACACACACACACACACACACACACACACACACACACACAAACAAACAAACAAACAAATACCAATACTTCCTCACACTTTACAAAAAAAAAAAAAATATATATATATAAATAAAAAATCGTCAGGTTACACACACACACACACACACACACACACACACACACACACACACACACACACACTTTCATTAATTTTGTTGGGCCATTGAAATTTTCCCTCCGTCTCCTTGTCTCTCTCTCTCTCTCTCTCTCTCTCTCTCTCTCTCTCTCTCTCTCTCTCTCTCTCTCTCTCTCTCTCTCTCTTTTATTTCATTTCTTTATATTTACGTTTGTCTAATTCTCTTTTTTTCCTATCTCTCTCTCTTCTCTCTCTCTCTCTCTCTCTCTCTTCTCTCTCTCTCTCTCTCTCTCTCTCTCTCTCTCTCTCTCTCAATTCCCCTTTCTACTCTTCACTCCTCTCCTTTCTGCACTCACCCTCTCACTCACACTCTCACTCTCGCCTCTCACACCCACTTCATTAGGAAAAGATTCTACCTACTTCTCTCTCTCTCTCTCTCTCTCTCTCTCTCTCTCTCTCTCTCTCTCCAGTTATAACTTACTATAAACTAACTATCTCTCTCTCTCTCTCTCTCTCTCTCTCTCTCTCTCTCTCTCTCTCTCAGCTAACCAACCAATCAAATAAATCAACTTAACCTAACCTAATCAAACCTAATCTAATCTAACCTAACCTAACCTAACCTAACCATTCAAATCAAACCTAACCTAAAGTAACCTAACCTAACCTAAGTATTCTTTCGTTACTACACACACACACACACACACACTCAACTCTTCTCCCCCTACTCCCTCTACTCCCACTCCTCGTTGTGAAAAGTGAGGGTGGGAGTGACAGCGAGGGAACAAGCTATTTATTCACTCTTTCCTGGAGAGAGAGAGAGAGAGAGAGAGAGAGAGAGAGAGAGAGAGAGAGAGAGAGAGAGGGTGGAAACATAGATATAAACACACACACACAGAGAGAGAGAGAGAGAGAGAGAGAGAGAGAGAGAGAGAGAGAGAGAGAGAGAGAGAGAGAGAGAGAGAGAGAGAGAGAGAGAGGGGGGGGGGGGAGGAAAACATAGATATAACAGAGAGAGAGAGAGAGAGAGAGAGAGAGAGAGAGAGAGAGAGAGAGAGATGATGTTGGAAGGTAGATATGAAGGAGAAAGGAATTAGGAAATGAAGGAAGGTGAGATAATTATGATCAAGAAATGAGTAGAGAGAGAAAAAATGGAAATGAGGAAACAGAAAGATAATGAAAGAAAGAGAAGGAGGAGGATAAAGAACGAAAGAAGGGGAACGAAAGAGAAAGAGAGAGGGGAAATAAATACGTGAAAGATAGAAGCAGGGTATAATGAGAAAACTGATAAATATGTGAATAGGAGAAAACAGGAAGAAAGGAAGAAAAGGATGAAGGAAGAGAAGAAAAAAAATCAAGGAGGGGAACGAATGAGAGATGGAAGGAAAATGATAAAAATAAGGGAATGAATGAGAGATGGAAGGAAATAGACGAAGGAAGGAATGATGAAAGGAAGAAGAAAGAGGAAGGAAAATACGAATGATAAAAATAAGGAAAGACGTAAGGAAAAAAAGGAAGGAAGGAAATACGAAAGGAAGGAAAAAGAGGAAGGAAAGAAGGAAGGAAGGAAAAGGCCAATGATAAAAATAAGGAAAGATGTTGGAAGGAAGGAAGGAAGGAAAAGATGAAAGACGAACGATAAAAATAAGGAAAGAAGTAAGGAAAAAGATGAAAGAAAGACGAACGATAAAAATAAGGAAAGAAGTAAAGAAAAAGAGGAAGGATGGAAAAGACGAACGATAAAAATAAGGAAAGAAGATGTAAGGAAAAAAAAGGAATGAAAGATGAAAGAAAGACGAACGATAAAAATAAGGAAAGAAGTAAGGAAAAAAGAGGAAGGAATGAAATATGAAAGGAAGGAGAAAGAGGAAGGAAAATACGAATGATAAAAATACGTAAGGTAAATAGAAGAAGGAATGAAAGATGACAGGAAGGAAAAAAAGAAGGAAGGAAGGAAAAGACAAATGATAAAAATAAGGAAAGAAGTAAGGAAAAAGAGGAAGGAAGGAAAGACAGGTTCTAAGGAAAAAAGAAGAAGGAATGAAATATGAAAGGAAGGAAAAAGAGGAAGCAAGGAAGGAAAAGACGAAAGATAAAAATAAGGAAAGATGCAAGGAAAAAGAGGAAGGAATGAAATATGAAAGTAAGGAAAAAGAGGAAAAAATGAAAGATGAAAGAAAGACGAACGATAAAATAAGGAAAGACGTAAGGAAAAAGAGGAAGGAAGGAAAGAGAGGAAGGAAGGAAAGAGAGGAAGGAAGGAAAGAGAGGTTCTGAGAAAAAAGAGGAAGGAATGCAATATGAAAGGAAGGAAAAAGAGGGAGGAATGAAAGATGAAAGAAAGACGAACGATAAAAATAAGGAAAGAAGTAAGGAAAAAAGAGGAAGGAATGAAATATGAAAGAAAGGAAAGAAGATGAAGGAATGAAA
>JAWQEG010002459.1:0-22500 GCA_033782935.1 Petrolisthes cinctipes
TGGGTTCATGCGACTGGCTACACTGACTTCTGATACGATGTGTAATGGTACAATTTTGGGTTCATGCAACTGGCTACACTGACTTCTGATACGATGTGTTATGGTACAATTTTGGGTTCATGCGACTGGCTACACTGACTTCTGATACGATGTGTTATGGTACAATTTTGGGTTCATGCGACTAGCTACACTGACTTCTGATACGATGTGTTATGGTACAATTTTGGGTTCATGCGACTAGCTACACTGACTTCTGATACGATGTGTTATGGTACAATTTTGGGTTCATGCGACTGGCTACACTGACTTCTGATACGATGTGTTATGGTACAATTTTGGGTTCATGCGACTGGCTACACTGACTTCTGATACGATGTGTTATGGTACAATTTTGGGTTCATGCGACTGGCTACACTGACTTCTGATACGATGTGTTATGGTACAATTTTGGGTTCATGCGACTGGCTACACTGACTTCTGATACGATGTGTTATGGTACAATTTTGGGTTCATGCGACTGGCTACACTGACTTCTGATACGATGTGTTATGGTACAATTTTGGGTTCATGCAACTGGCTATACTGACTTGTGGTGCATGGCAAAGGATGGATATGGACTTTAGAATCTCAATTGACTGTACGACGCAGCGACGCATATATATATACACACACACACGAGTCGATCATGAACGTTCGCCTCCTGTGTACAGTTGCAGACACGTGTAACAGACACACTTTTAAGGAGGTATATAGTACATTGTTTTGTGTAGTAAAATCTTAAATATGTAGCAAATGATTCCTCCAAACTATGCCAGGCAACAGGATACCATTATTTTTCCTTCACCTGGGTCCGTTTCCTGGCATATACTTTGGAGGAGGAATTTAAGGGACCCTGTAATGTAGTCAGAAAATTGGAGTTATAGGAATCCTTCAAATATTGCCACGAAACACCACCTATACCGAAGGAGCTTGTTTCGTGGCATGGTCAGGAGGAATCAGAAGCCTCCAGTTTCATACACGATCACAGGGTTCTTAATCAACGAGGGGCCCCGTTTTAGCTGTGTCTTGTTTCATAAATCCGCAGCTGTACATTACTTTCGCAACGGGGCACATGCAACAATAAATGCACAGTATGACGCAATGACACACGGGTGAATCAAGCAAGCAAGCAAGCATGCACCCACTGCTTCATGACAGTGTGCGTGCGTGGTAGTGGGTGGGTGTGTGGGTGTGGGTGGGTGTGTGGGTGTGTCTGGGTGTTGGTGTGTGCGTGTGTGGTTGGGTGTGTGTGTCTGGGCGTTAGTGTGTGCGTGTGTGGTTGGGTGTTAGTGTGTGGTTGGGTGTGTCTGGATGTTGGTGTGTGTGTGAGTGTGTGTATTGGGGGGGGGGGTGTGGTGTTAGTGTGTGTGTGTGTGTGTGTGCTTGGGAGAGGGGGAGGAAGGGGAGGTTATCGACATCGTACACAGCAGAGGTAAAAGGAAGGTCAGAACTCCACCATCATATGACCTTGGCTACACGGAAAGGTCATACCAGTGTCAGTAACAAGGTGTGTGTGAAGAAGAGACAGGGGTGTGAGGATGAAGGTACAGGAGACATAAGAGTGTGTGTGTGCGTGTGTGTGTGTGTGTGTAAATAAATGACAGATATGAGGGTAAAAAGAAATATTCATACAGGTACATTTTCCACACTCACATTCACTCCCCCTTAAACACACACACACACACAACAAAGCCGTGTGAAATCATAATACAAAACGTTTTAGGAACGAATGTAGACGTAGATATTCAGTTGAAGAAGAATATACCACCAACGTTTCCTAACACCAGATAATCAACCTATTCTTATACAGAGAGAAAGGGCAGTAAGCACTAAGGAATGGGAAGGAAAACAGTCTGAGAATACAAGCTTGTGCTGGTTAGTGGTTAAAGTTATTGATCGGGAGAAACAACGTGGGAGGGAGGGAGACTACTGCTGATTACTGAAGGCTACTGCTGCTGGTGGCTCTAATTGTGTGTGTGTGTGTGTCCTTCCCCTCCCTCATGCACGATCACAGCCAGCCTTTCTTCTCCCCCCCCCCCATCACACACACAATATTACGGTACCATGCTATCTCTCTCTCTTTCTCTCTCTCTCTCTCCTACATTAACTTCACGACATCCCTCACACTCACATCCTTACCCTCTCAATGATGCCCCTCTCTGCCCATACACACACAATATTAAAAATAATGATGTCGTGAATGAAAAGTGAGTGAATATTTCTCTTTTTCAGTCAGCCTTGAGAAACAAACACACGTCTCTTTCACAACAACACTGACCCCAAACTCTCAATACCACATTATAATAGAGAGGCGATAGAGAGGACTTATACACACGCAATCCAAAATTTGTATCCAGGTCTTGTTGAAGTTTCGAATAATTTGACATACTGGTGAACCAAATACAACTCTTATCCTGTTCCATATTTGTATCCAGGTCTTGTTGAAGTTTCGAATCATATGACATACTAGTGAACCAAATACAATGCTTATCCCGTTCCATATTTGCTTGAGCTCACTTATTACTCGATCAGGCTATTAGAAACAAGCCTGGATACATATTTTAGATTGAGAGTGTACACCACGACTATACTGTACAGTCACGAGCACTGATACGTATTCAGGTGTGCTTCGAATACATAGAGACAGTAAATAAAAGCACAATAAGATCCCCAATGACATTAGTTCGTTGATGAAATGGAGTGTACAAAGCTTCAACCAAAGCCGTATACTTATTAGTGCTCGTGACTGTACATAAATATGATCCCAGAAAATATTATCATCATTGGTACAGGTTGCTTTCTTTTGTGTTGCGTGTGAATGAAGAAGGACGAGAGGAAAGGCACATTTGCACGCGGGGTATCGTGGGATATATTTCAGACGCTTGCATGGTAGGACATTAAAGACACAAGGTAGGACACACACACAGCCTACATTAAAACACACACACACACAAAACGTACATTACAACACACACACACAAAACGTACATTACAACACACACACACAAACACAGCCTACATTAAAAAACACACACACAAAACGTACATTACAACACACACAGACCTACATTACACTACAACACACACACACACACAGACCTACATTACACTACAACACACACACACACACACACACAGAACCTACATTACACTACAACAGACACACAAAACGTACATTACAACACAAACACACACAGCAGAATAATGGGTTGTGTGCCAGTGCCTGTTATTTAAGGTTGGGTCCTGGCTGGCACTCTCACTCTTTCCCCTCAAGCTAGACTATATAAGCTATACCGGTCAAGTGCAAAAATAAAAGCCTTGTCCTACTCCCGTGAAGAATAAGGCCAATGTTTACTTTTCATGGGGAGGTAGTGTTGGTAAATCTGGAGCAACTGCTGATTCCTCCAAACTATTCCAAGCAACAGGCCAGCCACCATTAGTGTTGCCCATCTGTGGTCCCTGTGGTTTCCTGGCATACTTTGGAGGAATCAAAAGCATGCTCTCCATTTCAAGACACACACCACACGTATACATTAATTTTCCCTACATATATAATGAGGAAGATGAGGCCAAAATGCAAGAAACTCAGCTTTATTCCCTCATATGTGAAAATAATAATAATAATAATAATAATAATAATAACAACGAGGGGTCCCAAACCATGTCCACTAATTTCACTCGAGATGTACAGTCGGCATATAAAGTGTTGAAATTACCCTTACATTGAAATTAACTAACTAGCCTATAACTATCCATAGGGGAGGTACAATATATTTTTTTTTTTTTGCCGCCTGTATAAATATATATATACTGTAGGTTCACAATGATGAAATAACGTGATTGTAAATATAAACACAGGATTATACGTGAATGTAGGTATAAACACAGGATTATACGTGAATGTAGGTATAAACACAAGATTATACGTGAATGTAGGTATAAACACAGGATTATATTATGATGTTAGTAAGACAACTGCTTCAGCGTGTCCTTATAAAGCCGAATTTGTCGACTGAAAATAGCGACACGAAAATACCCCCTCGGCCCACACACACACACACACACACGCTAATGGAGCAGCAGGCGGAAGGATGAGACCTATGTGGGAGGGAGAAGATGGTGTGACGTGGGAGGGGAGAGGCAGAGTGGGTGGGAGGTAAAGAAGAAGCTGTGTGTGTGGGAGGGAAGGAGGTAAGGAAGAAATTGTGTGAGAGAGGGATGGAAGAGAATTAAGGGAGTATATAACTGTGTGAGAGAAAGTAAAGAAGGAATAGAAGAAGGGAGAGGCCAAAAAGTGAGAGAGAAGGACGAGATGAAGGGAGGGAAGGGAAGGGAAGGGAGAGGCCGAGTTGGTGGGTGGAAGGGAAGAAGGAAAAGATGGGATATTGGGGAAGGGAAGGAAGTGAGAAGGGGAGGCAGTGTAATAGCATGTACGATGGGCAAATCTTCTTTTTCCTTCTTCATTTACTATCTATGTTCTGGTATCTTCCTTATCTTTTGATCCTTGATTACGACGACAAAGAGGTTGTTGTTCAGACTCGAGAAACCTTCATTATTTTCAAGTCGTGGAATACAAAGTTGTGTTGATTCTTTCTTCGCCTTGTCAGGAGTATAATACGGCATTTTTCCTTCTACCTAATCTGGTAACACCTCTACCGAATAAAGGCTGTACCAATTACAACACTATTTTTTTTTTCCTCAAACAAAACGAGAAAGTAATTAAGAATGTGATACACGTCGTCGATATTTTTCCCAACATCACAAAACCACAACATACGATACGTCTAAATATAAATAAATTAATATATAAATAAATATATAAAAGGGGGTAATGGATGAATTAAAATATATACTAACCAAAAACATACACAAACTTAAGAAATGTCGTGTATAAAGGCTCCTCGCTCCTCATATATACGGTGTTAATTGTTGAATCTTTAAACTGGGGTGAAGGTTTTATACTTATTAATTAAGGGAAGGTTGGCATAATTATATACACTATATTATTTTACATACACGTACCTGAGCCGAGGTAATAGTTGGTGGTGGTATACATGATTACTGAAGCTTCGTATACCGCTGCCAACACACACACACACACACACGATAGTAATTAGTAATCCCGAGTCTTACTTTCTTACTTCAACACACTGTCTGCTGGGGTGTGTACTGTATAGTCAAGTTCCAGGCGAACACTCACTCACAGAACGCTTACATCAATTCCCTCCTTCCCTCCTTGCTTCCTTCCTACTTTTCTTCCTGTCCACAGCTTTTTATTATCTCTCCCTCTGTCTCTCCTGCACACCTCGCTCGCTTCCCAACACACAAGGCCTCCACACACACCAACACACACACACCAACCACCACAATTTGAGTGTGTGTGTGTGTCAAATATGTCACTCGTACCAATAGTGATCTGACACGAGTGAGACAAGCGAGGGTGTGTCAGAGTGGTAGTAGTAGTGGTGTGGGTGTGTCAGAGTGGTAGTAGTAGTGGTGTGGGTGTGTCAGAGTGGTAGTAGTAGTGGTGTGGGTGTGTCAGAGAGTGGTAGTGGTGGTGATGGTGGTAGTGGTGGTGATGGTGGTAGTGGAGGTGTGATGGTGGTAGTAGTAAGTGTAGTGGTAGAAACTCCTGACGATGCCACGGCTGGAGGTCCACTGCCGCCGCCTCTCCCGAACCCTAACCGCTGTCTCCCTTCGGCACTATTTCCGGCCACAGCCCCGTGCTCTCACCTACCGAATGTACCTCCCCTCCCTGGCACACCACCAAGCCCACCTCGGAGCCAAGTGCCAGACAGCTGCTGTAATCGCTCCTCCACTGTGGTTCTTCTCTTCTCCACCATACTTTAAACTCCACCACACTTAATACTTCACTCCTCTCCACTACACCCGTCTATACCACACTAAAACTCCACTCCTCTCCACCACACCCGTCTATACCACACTAAAACTCCACTCCTCTCCACCACACCAGTCTATACCACACTTAAACTTCACTCCTCTCCACCACACCCGTCTATACCACACTAAAACTCCACTCCTCTCCACCACACCAGTCTATACCACACTAAAACTCCACTCCTCTCCACCACACCAGTCTATACCACACTTAAACTTCACTCCTCTCCACCACACTAAAACTCCACTCCCATTCACACAAATCTCCACTCTTCTCACACCAGCCTACACCACATTTAATCTCCATTCTCACACCAGGCTACACCACAGTTCACCTCGATTCCTCTTACACCAGGACACCAACACACCACCTGCAGGAATATACCATAACACCAGCTTACACCATACCATCAGTAATTAATATACGTACTACAACACCACCTTACACCACACCACAACACCAGGAATATACCACAACACCAAATGCACTCTTAACCTCCTGTCACCTGATCAGACGACCTTTATCACTCTCCCTCCCTCTCTCCCCTCACTCACCTCACGCAACCCTATCAAGTCTCTTCTTCCAAAATTTCAATCCTTTTAATCTCTCTCTCACTCTCTCTCTCTCTCTCTCTCTCTCTCTCTCTCTCTCTCTCTCTCTCTCTCTCTCTTCCTGTGTATCTACTCATATATCTATCTTCCTATCTATCCATATTTCTATTTATCTATCCCTTTTTCTATGTATCTACTCATCTATCCATCTTCCTATGTATCTACTCATCTATTCATACATCCATCTATCTATCAATCAACCAATCTATCTACTCGTCTATTCATCTATCCACTGGCTGTCGGTGGTGTGGGAGTGTCTGCATGTGTAGAGGTCTGACAGGACTTAACTAACCAAGCCTTCACATCCTTCTCCAATATTCCTCTCAGACTTATTGGTATCAAACTACACGTCCAGTCCACCCACTTCCTCTCCCTACAGATACCCCTCTCCCCCAGCTCTCTCTCTCTCTCTCTCTCTCTCTCTCTCTCTCTCTCTCTCTCTCTCATCTATAGCCTCACCTCCTCACTAGTGTGGCCTGTCAACTATAGGTCCAAACCCCACTTGGCAAATGTATGTGTGTCATCCTTCATTGTGACGCAAACTATGTAGTGCTTTCGTGTGTGTGTGTGTAGGTGAAAGAGATAAATTAACAAACAGAGAGAAACATAATATAGATACATAGCGAGACGCACACACACAAACTGACTCGTAAAGGTGCATGTGTGTGTCTGTCTGTGTCTGTGTGTGTGTGTGATAAATTAACAAACAGAGAGGAACATAATATAGATACATAGCGAGACGCACACACACAGACTGACTCGTAAAGGTGTGTGTGTGTGTGTGTGTGTGTACCCGAGACAAGCGTGCCACACTCCCTCATTCATCATGGTGAAGGAGGCCGCTCACTGGTGATCACAAACACATGAATAACACTTGAGTAGCTTCGTTATAATTATCTTTTATATTTTACCGCCCAAATAAACTTAAGGGGGAAGTTTTGTGTTGGTAAATCTCGGGCAACTGAATCCTCCAAACTATTCCAAGCAACAGAACATCATTATTTTTGCTCATCTGGTCTTGGTTTCCTATAGCATACTTTGGAAGAATCAAGGCACTCCAATGACCAAAAAAGAATGACCCCCTTAAGGACCCTGAGAACGCGTACGACAACTGGTGGCATCTTCTGATTCCTCCTGACTATGCCACGAAACAAGCTCCTTCCATATAGGTGTGTGTGTTTCGTGGCAATGTTTGTAGGACTCACCAACCTCCAATTTTCTAACTATACATTACGGGGTGCCTTAACTGATGATGGATTGTTTATAAGTGAACGGTGGTGATCCAACGGTGGTGGCTAAAAAAATGTACAAATACGGGACTAAAAAATATATTAGAAAATTGTGACTAATGTGGACAGCTCTCAGGTATATATGATATTTTCGTGTGTGTGGGGGGGAGGGGCAATGGGTAATGATGGGGTGGGGAAAGTGTAGAGGCAGGGAAGGGGTGTGGTGGTGGTCGTGGGGTGGGGGTGGGGGGCGGTGACCTCTGAGTGAGTAAGTGGGAGTGTGTATGAGGGGGGGGGGGGGTCGAATAACCAATGCCAAGTAACCAACCACCAGTAGATATATAGATAGATAATAAAACGACCAGCAACACTGTATAAAACAATAATGATGATGGTGGACAATAACACGTGTGGCCTCTCTTCAGGGGGTTGCTTGGCTTGGTTGTGACAGAAATAAACAACACAAGTCTCACTCATAGTTTACATGGATGGTGGGTAACGTATAAGGCTGATGATGGATTGGTATAGTAAGCCACGTGTCTAGTCATCTCGAATCAGACAAACTGGACGTGATTTTGGACCTCTCACACTTTTGATTTTAATTTACAAGTGAGGACAATGAACTGGCTTCGTGCCTTTGGTCCTCAACTTTTCCAGCAAATTATTATATGGGATGAGTGAGGGTAACATTTTCTTTACCAATAGTACAGTACATACGTATATACAAGTGAAACACAACACTGGTGAATCAACAATACTACTACAATTACTATATATGTGCACGTGTAAGCAACCCACTCAGGTATACCGTCTATAGCCTATGTGAGAAATGGATGCCAGCGAGGTACGGTACACTCGCCCATGTAATATATATAGTTTGAGCACATCACTGTCAGTACTGGGAAGTGAAGGGCGCGCAGAGAGAGAGAGAGAGAGAGAGAGAGAGAGAGAGAGAGAGAGAGAGAGAGAGAGATTGCTCCTCTAATTGAATATACAATTATTTAGTTGCGTACAATCGTGGTCTGAAGTTATAATAGTGTTCATTGGTGGTATGTTTACATGTACTACACGAACTTTCACTGTCAACTTAAATATACCCAAATATACTCGTAAACCCCGGAAATTAGAAAGTTACACAAGTTCTCCGTGGAAAACGTGAATAACGTAGTTAAAATGTGGGTGAACATTCAATATTGAGTAATTTTTTTCACACAAATTTTTATTTTCAATTAAAATATCCTAGAAAATACTCATAAACATCGTGATTTATACAATTTTGACCGCGAAAATTAACAATAAACAAAACGCTAAGCAAATTCCGACCGAAAAAAAAATATATATAATAGTAAAATCACGAGAAAAAAAAAAAGCACGATAGGAAACCAAACACACGAGAGAGTGTATGAGTAGCAACCATACACACGGGCATTGTCTCTAGCCTAACACGACAGCCGCCCGCCATCCTAGCCTACCCGCCTCTCAAGTCTCCTTTTAGGCACGTCGGGTAATGCATAACAAGTGCCCGAGGTGAATGTCCCCGTGCCCCTTGTAATTCGCTGGGCGCCCTCTCAAGAATGAAGGTGGCTGGCTTGTTGGCTGGCTGGCAGAACGGTTGGCTGCCAATCTCTCCTCTCTTGTAGATAAATTAATGGGACTCTCTTTTGATGGTAAATTGGATTGCTGCACTAGATATTCTTAAGGACCCTGTGATCGTGAATGGGAGTTGGTGGCTTCTGATTCCTCCTAATAACTATGCCACGAAACACGCTCCTTACAAAGAGGTGGTGTTTCGTGGCAATATTTGAAGGACTCATTTACCTCAATTTTTTCTGACTACAATACAGGGTCTCTAATGTTGATTACTCTAAATTATGCCACGAAACAGATCTCACGTTAATCTTACTGAAGGTTTTCTTTATTGAGTGGCATAGTTTGGATGGATGTGGTAATTGGCAACTCCTCCAAATGCGATCTTTATGAGACCACCATCACCAACACCACCACCACTACAGAAATCTAATAAGGGTGTTTGTTTACTGAAGTGGAAATTGCACGGCACCACGTCTACAGATTCATCGGTATTGTTTCCACTCACTCCGACCCAAATTGAACCCCACTATAATAAAAATGATGGTCCATGAATTATGCCCTCAAATGATACAGATTTTTTATCAATTATAGGTAACTCTGTAAATAGAATGCGGTTGTGAAATTTAATATTACCCTCCACGCATTTGCAATAGCCCAATTTGGCGTGAAAATAGCGAGCATAGCAACTGTATGTGGTTGGTTGGGCTAGTCTCGTTATCTGTCATCCCAAGCCTCCCTCTCTCCCCCATTACTTCTTCCCTTTGAGATTCATTCCCCGGGTGACATTTCCCCTCCATCAAGCATGCCTACCCTGGTGTAACTGGGGTACGAACAATCATACTCTTTTTGAAGTAGATTTTTAATTAAATGGAATGCTTTCAGGAAGATTTGCGTTGGTGGGAAGCCATTCGTTCATTGTTGTGAGTGTTAGTACACGGGTGAAAATACACTGTAGACTCGTATAACACACACGTAAACACAAGACATTGATTGATACTGTATCATAACTTATCACTTGCACGCCTACATCTTCCTTGTTACATACACCTGTTCAACACACCCTAGGCATGAATGGATAAGGATGTACAGTACTGGCTATACATTCCCCTATAGTGCAGTGGACTATATAATATTTAATGAACTGCACAGTCTTCTAGTTCATCCTTCTGGTATCGATTCCTTTCAGCAAGACTTCAAACAGAGAGAGAGAGAGAGAGAGAGAGAGAGAGAGAGAGAGAGAGAGAGAGAGAGAGAGAGTAGAGTAGAGTAGACTAATTCCTGCCTCATACACACACACATCAAAGGCCTTTCTTTGCTTTAGGGGTTGTATACCTAACTGGGAGATGGTGTGTGTGTGTGTAGTCGGTCGTCCCTTCCTACCAACTTGGCCAATACGTGACTTGCTTTACGAATAAGACTATGGGTTGCCCACCTCAATCTTTCACATACACAACTGGTCAACTCTGGAACACTGTACAGCCATCCATCTTTCCCCCATAACATGACTCCTGCTCCTTGAAACGCAATGTGTCTATGGGTATGTCGAACTTAATTAGATTTGATCATTTTGGACTAGTATATACTCTATTTTCACTCCACTTCACAGGAGCCTTATAAACCTTTCCTGTCCCGTCTACTCCCTCCTTGTATCCTCGCTGTCACCTGCGCCAAACAAGTCCCTTCAACTCCTTGTCTGTTCCTCGACTGCATGCCACCTGCTTCACACCTGTCCCTATCCAGTCTTGGCTTCTTGTCTCCCCTCCCTACTGGCACAACCCATTCTTGTTTTATCTATTTTCTTACCCCATTGTCTTCTTTATTAATACCTGCCCTGCACCTGCCCCCAATCACTTCCTTCCCTCCCGTATAGACACACTCGCACACCTGATGTCGCCTTATAACTTTTCTCTGTCACCTTTTGCCACCTGCCACACATACCATGCAGTTTCTTCACAATCTCCTTACACCATACCTGGATTAATTTACTCATCACCCTATTCATGTTCACGTATTTTCACCTGATATACGTCCATTGGTTTTATTTTGAGTTATTACACCTGTTCATCAGTGGAGGATTAAAATTTGCCTTTAGAAAACATCTACTTTAACCCAACAAGGCAACAACACACACATTTACCTTAAATTCACCCATCTTGTTCTCTCCTCTCTCTTCCACCTCAACCCAACATGCACACATTCACTTCAAATTCACCTGTCTTGCCTTCCCCTCCCCCCGTCACCTGCATGGTCCCCAAGCACATATCTCCTTCACCAGTGCCAAACCGGAGGAACACACACACACACACACACACTGTTATGCAAGGTAGCCCGGGCCTCCACCCAGTAACTATAATATGAGTTCACTCTATTTATACGTGTCGACCGTAAAACATTCACCTTTCGTTGCTCAGAATCAATTGTAATGTAAAGGAATAGTTTACAGTGAAGGATGCACAGTACCCTACACATTTTGGTAAACATTAGCGATGAAATGTTTGTATTATTCATCTTTTACATCTTATAACATGTCTATATATAACGTAAAATACACTAAATATATATGTACAGTCACTAACAAAATTCCTGCATCGGATGAATGAAAGTTATAGCAATTTAAGTGCATCCTTTAAATAAAGATGGCTACACATTCCAACAGCTATATAGTTTTGCAGTGTTTAGTGACCGTCTCATTGGAAGGTGGTGCTGGACTATTGGACATGACTGTATCATGTGGTATATTCCTTAGGTTTGTTTCCAATTGTCAAAACGTACGGTAATTATAATAATGTACAGGATGGTCCGAAAGTTTTGTCACCCCCTACCAAACGTTAGAAAATCATAGCTGTGAAAAAATAAATTTGTTTGTGTATATATATAGATACTGGTCTGACATACAGGGTGGTTAAGACGAAATGATCATGAGATGACAATGGGAGGTACAAAAGGCTCCAATATTATACAGTGTGTGTGTGTGTGTGTGTTAAGGGGTGACAAGACTTTCGAACTACCCTGTACTGTATATTATAATGTTCAAGTATCCAGCAACGAACCATGACTAGCAGAATATCTAACAAACACCTTCACCCCAACTCTCCTCCTCAGTACGTACATACATCTTTATCAACCTCTCGAGAGATACTGATAGTGGCCCGTGTGTGTGTGTGTGTGTGTGTGTGTCCTCCATTGTGTGCTGAACGATAACACACTCTATTTACTCCAGATAAAATACCAATCATTATCGCTACGCATAATAATTATGAGTCTCAACAAATAATTAAGGGGGTATAGTAGTGCTGGTAATTCTGGAGCAACAGATTCCTCCTAACAGTTCCAATCAACAACAGACCACCATTATTCTTGCTATTCTCCTGAAGCCAAGGTAATAAATAAATAAATGTGGAGTGCAAGGTCTTGTCCTAATTACTGTGTATTTTTATTATTATCTTATATTATTAACCTCTACAACAATGTCAGTCTACTAAGGGGTACAGTGTCGTAACTCTATCCCCGACCCCTTAGAGAGAGAGAGAGAGAGAGAGAGAGAGAGAGAGAGAGAGAGAGAGAGAGAGAGCGCGCCTATATGCCAACTTGATCTAAATGGCCGAGATGATTTTGGTCGATTTGGAACACCCACCCACACACACACAGAATTTCATGGCATAGCTTGGAGGCATCATCCTGTTTAACCACCAAAGAGTGTCTATCTCACTTCAAGCAAGTATATTTATAAAATAGCACGAGGGTAAATAAACATCAGCTTATTATCTTGAAATACATGACGCAACCTCACTCACTACTACGGTACAGTCATCATCTAAAATCGTGTTGTCCGTCGCTCCTCTTGTCTGTTGGTTAGTTGGTATCGACCTGACTAGCCTATTGAGATTATCCTAGGTTTCATACACTGCATATGGGATTTTTTTGTCTTATTTTCCCCAATTCCGGACATTATATAATCCATTCGTAACATATAACAGGATTGGTGGCGATAGGGCTTTTGATGGTAAACGGACAATATTTTACTGTTCTGTATCAGCCCAGACTTCCGCACAACACAACAAAAACAGGCGACTTGTTAGCGACACCCACGTTTGGTTCGGGTACCAACGTTATATAATTATACACCAGTGTCTTGGTATGAATATTTGTCCTTTAACTTCCTATAGGAATTCGTTCAGATTAGCTATAAAAAAAAGGGAGGGGGGAAGTGGGGCAACACTCCCTTGGTCATTACTATTTGACCAGGGGGTAAAACTTTAATCATTGGTGTTTTGTCCCCTTTTTTTTTTATAATTATTATCATTCTATCTTATCCTGCAGTCAAAATGTTTTCTCCAAGAATTTGCGTTGTATTCATTCGTCTGCTCCGCTATCCTACTCGATGTATGACAAAAAACAAGCCCCTGCTGTACCCACAACAACTATGTTAGACGCGGATATGCACAGTAATGTCACTTGTAAATCCTGTCGGTGTAACTGCCAGTCTCATCTCCCGTTTGAATTTTAATCTACTTCTAACACCACAGACAAAAGACATTAATAGGTAAACATGCAACACTGCTGTACAGTGAAATTGAGATGAACACATTCCAAAACTTCTGCAGGTAACGGTTGGACAAACTGTACAAGATTATTATTATTCCTGATAAAATAATAACGAGCATTGTCAACCAAACTATACGAACGACTATACCTTACCGTCCCAAAATGAATAAAAAAAAACAGTAACACATTAAAACGCAAAACAAGAGTACACACACACACACAATTGGAACGAGCATGAGGGTTCGAGTGTATCTGGGTACAAAGGGAGAAAACAACACTGGAGATGAGGGGTCCAGAATGAGGAGGAAGAAAGCAGAGTCAGGTAGGCTACAACTCAAATGTCCGCTAGTGGCATGCCAACTACCCTACCCGTCCCAGGCGATCCTCCATACGCTATATTACCAGTAACGGTCTCCACATTCCCCCTGAAAATCGTGATGTATATAGGTCAAAACTAGCTATAGTGGGTTTTTCTCATCCTAGTGAAAATGAACAAATTTCCTTTTAAGTAATATGATTCTAATTAGATTCACATTCTACCTACAGTAACCTCATTCCAATGATTATAAGCTGTTTATAAGATCAGAACCAAGCAGTGTACATTTTGGGTGTAGTTTGCATTGTATAACCCGATAGTTAAAAAAAAAAATTAATTAGGGACCAGATACATTAACATGTGATTACAAAATTAAGTACTGTATAGATAGGTAGGCTTTTTAGGTAACCCGTTTACGTATGTATGGGCAGCTATCTAGTTTTCGTCTAGCGCACAACTGTCATCTTGACGTACGGTAGTATAGTTGCCAAGTTCTTTCCTCACCATCACTTTTGCTTGACCCACTTCTTTAACCCACCTCTATCATAAACGTGGAATACCCCTATTTCTACTGTTCAGTTATGATGATGCTTGATTTCCGTCCCCTACATAAACAGTACTTTTACGTTTATGGCGAATATGAGAAAAGTTAGGGAAATAATAATAATTCACACGGGTGTTTTGGGATGCTGTGGGCAAACACGTGCGGCCTTCACATCCTCAGTTTCAGCATGATGGGACGAACAAGTGACAAGTGACAACAAAGACATTGCTGTCAGATTCATCAATGTTAACCTAACATTATCTATCCTACCCATGTTTAATATCTCGCTGGATTTTGAGCGAGGTATAAATAACAAAAATTCTGCTGTCAGGCAACTATCATCTCAGAGGGAAGGTTAGGTACTCTAGAGGAGGGACTGGGAGGGGAGGAAGAAGGAAGACATGACGGGCAAGGGGGGAGAGAAGGGAGGTGGTGAGAATGAAAAGGTTAGGCCCGCGCGCTTTGACATTCCTCCACAATTGATTTCATATGCTTCCAAGCGCTGCACGTTACTAAGAGCAACCAGGAAGACATCACCTACTACGAAAAATAGAGAGCCCTCGCATGTAATGGCTGACGTGCATCCCAGCACCCGCCAGGAATATAAATAGCCCCATCCAGACTAGAGGGATCTGCGTCGTATCTGCTCCTAGCAACACAATAACATGAATATTTGGGTACTTACCGCCTTCGCAGGTCTCCAGCACTATCTCCTCCTTGATAAATGTATTATGAAATATTCCGTCCTCCATTATCAATTGTTGTACTCGAGCATGAACTGAAATAATGGAGAAATACACAGAGACGTTCCACCGCGCGGCCAGATTCCCGCGCCTTGGTGCTGGTGACAGCTGTGGCAGCACGTGGGGTGCGCAGTGACAGCCGCGCCGGGAGGAGGAGTCTCGAATGCGCGGGATCGCTTGCTACTGGTCGGTTCCAGCTACAGGTTCCAGCATTCACCTGCGCGGCCTTTGCAAATCATAGGATGTTGTCTTTTATTTTCATGAAATCGACATGTATTTCTTGGCCGAAACTGAACAGAGTCTAATATTCTAGCATCGATAAAATATTCATCATGCAAATAAATTTTTATCTTAACCTATGTTAAGCACGGATATCGCAGGCACTGGCATTGCTTAATTTTAAAAGGAACAATATTATTTCAAGATTTAACAGGAAATTTCAAAGTGTCTCCTGTCTATTGATATACATATACTGTACATTAATGCCATTTCATTTACTTATTCATAAAAAATACTTGCATAGTTTGCAAGTTGGAACTCGCAGGACATCACTGCTTTTGCAGTTTACACACATCATCAAGGAGCTATAAAGAAGTAAAACAAGCACTGTAATGGAACCTCTGCAAGTGCTTTATACATGCAGAGGCAGAGGTATATATCTGGTGTTAGTTGTTACGTAACACACCATCTGTCAGTACAGGGCGGTGAAAGAGAGAGTAATACATCACATGAGTTCACTTCTCGGAGCGTTGTGGAGGATTCAGAATTCAGTTGTCTTCAGTCCCTAAAAACACAGCAGATTCCTTACTTTAATTGATGTGTCAGAGAGAGAGAGAGAGAAGCTGGTGTATGATTAAGAATTGAACAATCTGAGTATTATCTATTTAAGGAGAGAGAGCATGGTATATACTATACAGTATGAAGGTGGGCACTGTAATTATACTGTAAAAGGCGGTGTGTGTAGGCTACTCCTAATTAATTCGATAGGTGCTGTGTGTGTTTGAGAGAGCATAATGTGTATCTGTGTATCACGGTATGTGTTCTCGTCTTCCATCACCTCCGGATCTTTCTCTCAAACCAATCGATTTCTGTCCCTCACGGCAATTTTTATATCAAAGATTTAGAAAGAAGAGGGTTTCTAGGGAAGGTATAGTAAAGAAAAATGGTCAATTATGAAAGTATAGTGGATGAATATAAAAATAGTGATAAAGTACATATATAGCCTAAATATATGCTGTAAGTTGGTTAGTTTTTGTTTTTGTCAAGTTGTTTTCGTATTTATATAATTTCACATCTCCCTCCCTTCCTCCCCTACTCACACCTCCTGCCGTCCACACACACCCTCCCCCTCCCTCCCTCCCCTCGGGCCTCGACCATCCACCTTTCATTCTTTCCCTACACTTTCCTCTTTGTGTAGTTCGGTTAAGTATTGTTTTTGCCTTCTCAACGGCACAGTATTGTTTACAACATCCTCGCTACCCCGGCCTAATGTGTTTGTTTGTTCGATATTATCTTCTTGATTACCGTTCTCTCTACAATAATACTTCTGCCTCCATTCTCTTCCTTCTCTCATGCTCCCTACCACCTCACGCCCGCCACTCCCCACCATCATTTCCTTCCCTCCCTACCTCCCCGACACCCTCCAATCACTTCCCACCCTCCCTCCCTCCTCCTCTTCTCAAACACTCGACACTTCCCCCAGGGCTTTCCTTCCTGCGTCTGGCTGGACTACATTCCTACCTCCTCCTCCTCCTACTCCTCTTCCTCCTTCCTATACGTCCCTCCTCCTAGTCGCCTCTTCCTTTGTGAGAGTGATGTTCGTTTGAGTTTGAGAAAAAATGAATGATTTTGATGCTTGAACTACTCCATCATAAATGATGCAACTGATGGTCTCAATACACCTCCACTACTACCACCACCAACAATACTACTACTACTACTGACGATGCTGCTGTTATTGTGGCGGAGTGCTAAGACTGGAGGTGGTGGTGGTGGAGTGCTACGACTGGAGGTGGTGGTGGTGTGACCTTGAGACATCCTAACACAGTGACCCTGCTTGAGCCTACTGTTGCTGTTGATGTTGTTGTCAATTGTTTGTGTTGCTGTCTGTAATATAATGTCCTCCCTCACCCCTTCTCCCCTTACCCCTCCCAAAACTCTCCCCTTACCCCCTCCTGTCACCTCCTCTTCTTACTCTTCCTCACACCGTCTGTCACCTTCTCTCCCCTTACCCCTCCTCCTCACCCCTCCACTCACAACCTCCTTTTCAGTCTCCAGCATCAACAGACTTGACACCTCCACCTCTGTCTCCACCTTCACTCCCTCACTCCTTCACCAAACACCACTGACTCCACCTCCACTCTCTCCCATCATTCCCTCCACCCCAACCATAACCACCTCCACCCCCACACTCGCTCATATCCTTCCCTTCTCCACCTCCACCCCCCCCCCCTCTCTTCCACCAACTCTACCCCTTCCCCCCTCCACCAAATCCAGCCCAACCCCCCTCCTCTTCCACCACCACCACCATGGACCAACCTACTGACTGTACTGACTGACCTTCGTGTTTCCTTATTGAAAGTAATGTATAGAAATATTTTGGTGGCTGTTTATTCCTCCAAACCGAGTCACACAACAACAGACCACCAACCCCAAAAGTGCAACTGTAGCAATTGAGTTATAACCTGTTTCTTGACGCAGTTTGGAGGACACAGTAGCCTTCAATTATATCATCATATATGCCTTTCGTAATTACAAGTTCTTAATTTCTTACTTAAAATTAATTATTGTCAACTTGGAGAACTATAGTGATTCCTCCAAACTATGTCACGAAACAGGCCCCCCCTATTAGTATTATTGAATCAGCAAGCCCCCCCCCCACCCGACCCCCCCCCCAAAAAAAAAAAATATATATATATATATATATGTCCCTGAAAAGAGAAGTTGTTTGCATGTCTAAATGGCTTCGTGATTACTAGTGTTAAATATTACGCCTAAAGAATGGTTTGGTGATTTATGGTAAAGTGATGGTAGTGGTGGTAGAGTGATGTTATATAGTGATGGTAGTGGTGGTTGTAGTGATGGTATTGGTGGCTGTAGTGATGGTCATGGTAGTTGTGATAGTAATGGTAGTAGTGGCAATAAAGAATGGTCTGGTGCCTTATGGTAAAGTGATGTTATATAGTGATGGTAGTGGTGGTATAGTGATGGTCATGGTGGTTGTGATAGTAATGGTAGTAGTGGCAGTAATGGTGGTATATAGTGCGTGATGATAGTTATGGTCATGGTATAGTGCATGATTGATAGCAGTGGTAGCTATGATAGTGGTAATTATAATGGTGATAGTTGTGGTGAGTGTGGTAGCTATAATGGTGATAGTAATGGTGATAGTGGTAATTATAATGGTAGTAATGGTGATAGTGTTAATTATAATGGTAGTAAGGGTGATAGTAATGGTGATAGTAATGGTAGTAGTCATATGGCCCCCACAAGTGCCCCGTCAGGTTTCTGGCACGAACGCTTATGAGTATGAAAATAACTTGGCAGGGGCGCGGCGCTCCCTCGGTTAAATTAGAAAGTTGATGATGTGGGGTTGGTATAGGGGGGAGGAGTGAGAGTGTGTGTGTGTGTGTGTGTGTGTGTTGCCTCTCCCACCCCCTCCCTCACCTACCTACCTACACTCACCTGCTGGTAACCTGACCCATACCCTCCATGGCCTTGTATTTAGGTGATTAATTTATAGGTGATTTTAGTCTTGTCCACACCACTCCAATTTTAGGTTCCCTGTATGTATACCTGTATGTATCCCTGTATGTATCCACTATGTATCCCTGTATGTATCCCCTATGTATCCCTGTATGTATCCACTATGTATCCCTGTATGTATCCCCTATGTATCCACTATGTATCCCTGTATGTATCCCCTATGTATCCACTATGTATCCCTGTATGTATCACTGTATGTATCCCTGTATGTATCCCTGTATGTATCCCCTATGTATCTCTGTATGTATCCCCTATGTATCCCTGTATGTATCCACTATGTATCCCTGTATGTATCCCTGTATGTATCACTGTATGTATCCCTGTATGCATCACTGTATGTATCCCCTATGTATCTGCTATGTATCCCTGTATGTATCCTGTATGTATCCCTGTATGTATCCCTGTATGTATCCCTGTATGTATCCACTATGTATCCCTGTATGTATCCCTGTATGTATCCACTATGTATCCCTGTATGTATCCACTATGTATCCCTGTATGTATCCCTGTATGTATCCCTGTATGTATCCCTGTATGTATCCACTATGTATCCCTGTATGTATCCCTGTATGTATCCACTATGTATCCCTGTATGTATCCCTGTATGTATCCACTATGTATCCCTGTATGTATCCCTGTATGTATCCCTGTATGTATCCCTGTATGTATCCACTATGTATCCCTGTATGTATCCCTGTATGTATCCCCTATGTATCCCTGTATGTATCACTGTATGTATCCCCTATGTATCTCTGTATGTATCCCCTATGTATCCCTGTATGTATCCCCTATGTATCCCTGTATGTATCACTGTATGTATCCACTATGTATCCCTGTATGTATCCACTATAATCATTTAACACACATCATTTACCTTCGTCTAACATAAAGTACAGTATATAGATATTTTATTTACCTTCGTCTAACATACAGTAGATATTTTATTTACCTTCGTCTAACATACAGTATATAGATATTTTATTTACCTTCGTCTAACATGGATATTTTAATTCTATCACTCTTACATGCATGACCTACCCCTATCAAAACCCTGCTGTCCCTTCCCATCCAAGCCCTTACTCTTACCATTTATTCCCTATCCCTACCTCCCCTACCTTGTCCCTATCCATCTATATAGTCCCTTACTCAGACCATACCCTAACCTACCGACCCCTACAATGTCCCTACCCATCCATTCCCTTACTCAGACCATGCATCCCCTAATCACAGAATCCCTACCTTGTCCCTATCCCTAATCTCCTTCCCACAGTCTCACACCAACCCCTATCTGTCCCTATCCCTACCATGTCCCTGCCCCTGATACCCTACTCACACCATTCCCTAACCACACAACCCCTTTCAAGTTACACTATATACCCCTGCCCCTAACCTCCTACTCACACCATTATCCATATCTGTCCCTCAGTACACACACACACACACACACACACCTTCCCTTATCTGCACATTACACCTTCTCCACACACACACACACACACACACACACACTGTCTTTCTCTTTTTATACCTTATAAATACCTGTATATCTCATTACACTAATAAATAATTGCAGTGTCGCGCCGCTCGTGTTCACCTAAGCCCTCGATCCTTACTCTACTCTACTCTACTCTACTCCTGCGCCAAGTCAAACTGAGTCGACCACACGAAACGAACGAATGAACGGATGGCCTTGTACTGATAAAAATAAATAACTGTGTGCCTGTTAAAAAAATGTAACCTTGTCATCATCATCATCGTCGTTCATCTATCTATTCTCTCCTCTCTTTGGCACGATTGTTGGTTGGTGATTGTTATTATTATTATTAGTAGTAGTAGTAGTATAGAGTAGTATAGTAGTAGCAGTAGTATAGTATAGTGTAGTGTTAGTAGTAGTAGTAGTAGTAGTAGTAGTAATCGTAGCAGTAGTATAGTGTAGTTGTAGTAGTAGTAGTAGTAGTAGTAGTATGTGTTATTTATAGTGCTATGTTTATACATAAGGAAATAAGAATATTATAGTAGTAAGTAAGTACAATAGTAGGAGGAAGGAGAATACACCATTGTTTTGTAACCTTCATACCAATGGAAATTAATCTTACATTACTTTTAACAATGTTGGTATTTGGGTAACAGGTCGGATGGCTGTATTTATTATATCACGTTCGAATCCCCATATGACTCTCTCTCTCTCTCTCTCTCCAACATATCGAGAGAAAAAATAAATAAAAAATAATGTAAATTGTGTCCTTGAGTCAAAAATGCTAAAAACAAAAAACAAAAGCATCGCCCGAACAGGGACTCGAACCCTGGACCCTTAGGTTAAAAGCCTAATGCTCTACCGACTGAGCTATCCGGGCCGTGGAAATATGGCGGTGAAGTCATGTTGAAGTCAGGTGAGGAGGGGTTTAATGTACAGGTGTTCCAAGGGGGAGAGGGGGGAGTGGTGGTGAGGAGGGGGATAGGGAAGGGGGGGGGGGGAAGGGGAGTTGGATGGGGGTTGTTGTTGTTGTTGGTGTTGTTCTTGTTTTATATGATGTTGTTGTTCTTGTTGTTGGTGTTGTTCTTGTTCTTGTTAATGTTGTTGTTGTTTTTATGATGATGATGTTGTTGTTGTTGTTCTTGTTGTTGTTTGTGTGGTGGTGGTGATGGTGAGTATTGTTGATGTTGTTATTGTTGTTGTAGTGGTGGTGATGGTGGTATTGTTGATGTTGTTGTTGTTATTGTTGCTGTTGTTGTTATTGTTGTTGTTGTTGTTGTTATTGTTGCTGTTGTTGTTATTGTTGTTGTTGTTGTTGTTGTTGTTGTTTGTGTGGTGGTGGTGGTGATGGTGAGTATTGTTGATGTAATTGTCGTTGTTGTTCTTGTTCTTGTTAATGTTGTCGTTGTTGTTCTTGTTCTTGTTAATGTTGTTGTTGTTGTTATTGTTCTTGTTTGCTGTGGTGGTGGTGAGTATTGTTGATGTTGTTGCCTCAATACTTCCCCCCCCCCCCCCACACACACACACATCTAGGGCTGCCAACATTAACTCGGTCATGTGAGTAGCGAAAGAGAAGGAAGGTCGGAGGGAGAGTGAGTGAGTGAGTGGGTGAGGGACAAGAGGGGGAGGGATACTATATACTAAATGGGAGAAATCTTAAGCGAGTAAAAAATGTACATATAAATATAAAAATAAAAATCAGATTAAGAAAGAAATGGGAGAAATCTTAAGCGAGTAAAATTAAA
>JAWQEG010002460.1:0-75000 GCA_033782935.1 Petrolisthes cinctipes
TCCTTTCCTACTCTCCTACTCACTCCCCTCTACTCCTCCCCTACCTTCCCCTCCCCTCTACTCCTCACCTACCCCCCCCCCCTCCAAGCTACTGACTCTTTGTGTGTGTGTGTGTTTGAGGGGACGGATATGACAACATGTTGAACTTCAGTGCCACCTAAGCGTCTCGTCCCTCTCTCAGAACTGTCCTGGTGTGTGTGTGTGTGTGTGTGTGTGTTAACCTTCGCATCAACCAAGACTGTGTGTGTGTGTGTGTGTGTGTGTGTTAACCTTCGCATCAACCAAGACTGTGTGTGTGTGTGTGTGTGTGTGTGTTAACCTTCACATCAACCAAGACTGTGTGTGTGTGTTAACCTTCACATCAACCAAGACTGTGTGTGTGTGTGTGTGTTTACCTTCCATCAACCAAGACTGTATGTATGTGTGTGTGTGTCATTTTAGGAAACAGCATAGACTAACCTTAACGAACCTACACCATATATCGTATCTTGTTCTTTTCCTGTTTCCCCTCACCCTACCTCCTCCACTACCACAGAGAGAGAGAGGTGGGGGGGGGGGGTGCGGCAGGAGGGAGTGCAAACAGAGAGAAAGAAAGAACGGAAGCCGAACTAAAAGATAAAATTAAATGGTGGTAAATTCTTTTTTTAATGTAAAACTCTACCCCGTCAAAGTAGGAGAATGAGAATACTTATGACTGTTTAGCTGAGTGTGGATAAATATGGGATAATACACTTTGGTACACATGAGTGTTCTGATTCCTCCAAAGTGTGCAGGAAGCAGGACCTCATAATCAAAGTAACGGTGCCTAGAATAAATTGGATAAATCAGTTGCTCCAGTTTTACCAACAGTAATATGGGTAAATATGGATTAATTAATGTGGGTAGATGTGGCTTAGTGTGGGTAAATGTGGGTAAATGTGGCATAGTGTGGGTAAATGTGGCTTTATGTGGGTAAATTTGGCTTAATGTGGGTATATATGTCTATTATGAGTAAATATGGATAAGTGGATAGGTTGAGTAAGGCACAGGAAGTGTGTGTATGTGTCTGTAACCTGACGTCATTACTCTTCAATACAAAACATAATGGTGTAATGGAGTGACTGGTTCTTCGTTTGGTTGTCATTCGTACAGTCTTGATTTAAAGTTTGTGTCGCCTCTCTCTCTCTCTCTCTCTCTCTCTCTCTCTCTCTCTCTCTCTCTCTCTCTCTCTCTCTCTCTCTCTCTCTCTCTCTCTCTCTCTCTCTCTCTCTGTTGACGTGATTGTGTATTCCTCTTCCATCTGTCTGTAAACCAAGATGATAATATCGGCCAGAAGAAACAGTCATACAAAAAAAACACGTATCATTCTCGACAACAAAAAGTCCATCATACCAAAAATCACATCATATTTACGAAAACTAATAATATTCATTTAGTTCACCTTCATCATTCCAGACAGAAAGGTGACACAAACTTTAGACCACGACTGTACATGTAGATATGAATTAACCGTGTATGTGAGGGTTTGGATATGACGCAACATGGGTGCGAGTCATTTGTGCACGAAAGGGTGAATGTGTACAAATATGACTCATTTATTTTGCTTGGACGAGATGTATGTACTACGGTATGTATAATTTCAGAGAGAGAGAGAGAGAGAGAGAGAGAGAGAGAGAATATAATTAAAAAAAAAGAACCATTTTCTCACTCCGGAGACACACGTAACAATTCCTCCAATTTCTAACCACCAACGAAAAGTTAGTGTCCCATTTTGGCACATTTTTCCCCGAGAAGATTGGGTGATCCTGGCCTGGGGACGGTCACCTGTTTGGACGGGAAATGGAAACTGGCCCCACTCATTTCCTGGGCCCAAAACGAACAACCCGAGCCCAATCCCTTTCCATTCTTTAACTGTCCCTCCTTTCCTTCCATTTCCTTCGTGGTTGTTGCCGTCCTTCTTCTCTTAACTCCATCGTGGCACATTATCCTTCCATTCACCCACCATACCTTCCCTCTTAACCTCTTTCCTTCTTTATTTACCCTCTTCCTTCTCAATTAGCCCCTTTCATTCCCTCTGTATCCATGATTTAAAAAGGGGGTAAAGGGTTAGAAAGAAGGGGTGAAAAAGGGAGCCTGAATAACTATTGGAAACCATATCCAGCCACTTACAGTATATTTCCACTCTCTCTCTCTCTTTCCCCTTGTACTCCTTGGCACTCCCGTCTTCCCTCGTCTCTGTTGGGGGTCGGTTATAAGTTAAAAGCTTCGCCACATGCTTTCTTGGACCTCCTGCATGCTTGGACTCTCTCTCTCTCTCTCTCTCTCTCTCTCTCTCTCTCTCTCTTTGCGTTCCCTTTTCTCATAAGGTAGTGATTTGCTTGGGGCTGTGTAACTATGTAATTCTCTCTCTCTCTCTCTCTCTCTCTCTCTCTCTCTCTCTCTCTCTCTCTCTCTCTCCACCCGACACAATCTTACTCCACCCCCCCCCCTTCTTTTCCCCACCCGACACAATCTTACTCCACCCCCCCCCCCCCTTCTTTTCTCCACCCGACACAATCTTACTCCACCTTCCCCCTTTCTCCGTCATAAGTGGACTATGAGTGGTAAGTACATTAGACTCGGGGAAGTATCTTATATTTTCTTACTGTGCTTGTCTGTCGGGAGAAGGGGGGTTGTGTGAGTGTCCTGTTATGATAATGGGTTTTGCGAGCTGTGTGTGTGTGTTATGATAATGGGTTTTGCTAGCAGTGTGTGTATGTTTGCATGTGTGTTGTAATTTTATTTTTCTTCGTGCATATGTGTGCATGCGCCAGTTATTGAGTGTATGAGTTTTTCATGTATTTTTTGCAAGCTGTGTTTACTTTGTGAGAGAGAGAGAGAGAGAGAGAGAGAGATTTGGCGTGCTTAAGTGAGAAAAGCTTTCCCTCCATCCCTGCCCCTAATTATTCCCACTATTTCGAGTCTAATTTCACGCCCCATTACAGAACCCGCCCCCCTGCCGGCCACACTCGCAATTGATCTCAAGTCTGAGAGAGAGAGAGAGAGAGAGAGAGAGAGAGAGAGAATAATACACATCCTCATAGTTTGATAGGTAGATGAATAGGTGAGCCCCTGACGCACTCTATTTTTTTTTTTTTTATCGTGATAATGTACCGTAGGTGTACATTATTGAATTTCTTGGCTGTTCGGTGAATAATTCAATCCAAGACGAATTACACAAAAATCCTTACACAGCTAGGTACTTATACACACAAATGTGCGCGTAAAAGTCACATTACTTGAAAGGGAACAGCTGTATTTTCACCAGGATAAGATTTAAAAACGCACCATAGTATAGCATTATTTTCTCACTGAAGGAAAAGTTGTGACGTAAGGATAATAAACATCTCTATCACATTATGTAATCGTGTTTCGTCTTACAACCCGACAGTTGTGTGTTGCATAATGGCATAAGAACAATATATGTCTGCTGTACTTCATGTTACATCATGGTGACAGCTGTACTATAATGTAACCACCAAACACTTTCATTCGAATGTGTTGCAGGACTATTAGGCGGTACTGTATACACTCAGAAGAATGCACGGTGTATGGTTGTCTTACTCATTTACTTATTTATATCCGCTTATATGTTCGATTGATGAGTAGTAATTGTAAATAAATGAATATACTGTACAACCCAGTCATTCTAATCCTCTACTTTTTTTCTCCCTCAGGTCGTGGCAAGTCCAGAAAAACAAAATCCCGACGATGAAGCCGACTCCACAAGAGGGTAGAAACTTCCCCTTCAGGAGGTAAACAAGAAGCGAACAAACGAAGAAACTTGTCTGGACCTTTGCCACGGGATCACTAAACCGCTCCCCAAGCCCTTCCAAATCCCTATCTACTGCACGACTTTCCCACACAGCCAGCCCAAGCGAGCCACGGTGCAAATATAGCCAAAGGGCTCCAATAACACTCCAGACACGTGTGGATAAACAGATCAAGAAAGAAAGAGTGCAGTGTGAATTTAAACGCGAGGTCAATATAGTAACGATGATGATGATGGTTGAAAAGGTTGCTAGGCTATAGTGATATCAGAGTGGGAGTGAAGTGCTTCTATAGGATCGGATTTCTACTGGCTGCATGCAGTGAGTTGAAGGAGATTGGTGAATGACGTTCGGAAAACAAGAAGGTGAAGAGTGTTTGAGGAAAAGTATCAAAGCCCGGTGGGAAAGGGATCGCCAAATATCAATCGTGTTGAGTGGAAACTATTCTGTAGCTTAGTGAAGTAACATATGCTCAAGATTAAGTGCTTTGTGGATTAATAGTTTAACTTTAGTAAGAAGTGTACGATAATAACCTTTGAGGCAAATACGAAGTGCTCAGTGAAGGGTGATACGTAAATTAAGCTAAATACATAAATAATTGCTGATGGATAAGTGAACTACGAGAGTCTTTGTTTGCAGTACCAAGAGATTAAGTTGATCGTAGTATAAATTTGTAACCTCGTAAAGAACAAGGAAAGGAGTCAGTCGTGAAGGAAGATGGCAGCGTTTGAGAGTTGTTGTTGCTGCAGTTTGAGGGCTGGCAGTGCCTTCATCGGTTTTTTGGGGCTGGTGAGTATATATTATTATTATTATTTTATTTGCCAAACTTCGTATTAACTAGTCACTGATGGAAAGTCTAATATCTGCTGTTGGGCGGGAATTAAATTTACTTGCTGCGAGTAGAAATTATTTTGTTGAATAGTTTGACTGGAGGAGTCGGTTGTAACCTTTAAATTCGTCAACGGAGAGCTACCAATTAATTCCCTCAAAGTATGCCTAGAAATAGATAACCTCAGTCTGATACAAGTAGGGAAGTCTATTTAGTTTTATAACCAACAGTAGATTCTAGTTTGTTTATTACGAGTAGTGGATCAGTGTCATAAATAACCTCGTGTGATATATAACTTATTAGCCATTCAACTCGTGTACATCAGATTAGGCAACCCATTTACGTAGACAAGTAATGCGTCAGTGAATTACCAATTTGTCTTGTGGACGCCATTAGGTTAGGTCTGAAGTCACACACCCATTGACCCTGAACATACACTGCTTATGACAGGGAATACAAACTTACAAAGAGACGTTCAGGATAGGTGAAATGGACAGTGGACTATCTTGTTGGTGAAGTTGAAGGGTTAATAATTTCTCCATACTATACCGGGAAACAGACGACCTTAGTGTTTGAATTGGGATCTGTATCGTGGTATGGTTTGAAGGAATCGACAGTCATTCAATATATCGGCAAGAAAGTGTGATCTAATACCACTAACAAATTAATAATGGGTGGAATAAGAATATTTATACTTCATAACCTCGACAACTTTTACTTCATTTGGTTATTGTTTGTTTTTCAAGCTTAGGAAGAAGCTCTAACCACTTGCATTGGCACAGTAGACCCTTCATATAACAGGGAATATTATGTTTGTATCCACCACTTCATTCTACACTTGGTTCCTCAGTGTAGACCCATAAAGTGTTTTCCCAGGCTTCTGATATTCATAACCACACAGTTCAAGACAGTGATTTACTGGGCATGTGTTAATAAATTCTTGGAGCGACGCGTATTTTCTCGTCTTTAGAATTGTCTTGTGTTTGTTCAAGGTTATTAATATATTGTGCGTTAACCTTTTTTAATGAGTAACTATTTATATCTTTTTTATCTTACTACACACGATCAAAATACTATCGGTGCATTCCCTACTCTAATCCCATGTTCTGAAACCTCTGACGATTGATAGTGGAAAACACTTTTTGCACACACGATAGAAGAAGAAATTGTCTGTGCACACACTCACGCAAGCCAAGATCTAGCATGACTTTTGAAGATTAATAGTGGGACAACACGAGCTAGCTACAGTGTTTATTTAATTTTAGGAAATCATCGAGCCACACTTGCAGGATAATTACATTTTTTTTCTTATTGTGTTTACGACCGCAGTCTTTCCAACCAACACGCAAAATGGTCAGATATTGTTTATTTAAGCTTCAAGGGTAACGGGCGCATCAAGCAAGCACGAGAGAGAGATAGAGAGAGAGAGAGAGAGCTGGAGGGCCAAAGGTTGGGGGTCTTAGGGGGGAAACTGGGGTTGACCTTGGACCTGGGAGGGTGTGTGTGTGTGTGTGTGTGTATGTATGTGTTAGAGCACCAGGAAAAGAAAGTGGGTGGGAAAGGATGACGAGAAGTTGTGTGTGTGAGTAGAGAATGTTGCATAAGTGCGTGGGGAGGGGGGCACTATCTAGGGAAGGGGTGTTTGGTTGGGGAATGATATCGAGGGAGGAAGGGTCTCTCTAGTCTAGGGTGAGTGGGGATGGTGGGAGGTGGGAAAGCCCCTTCACTGGTCTAGTCGGGTCACAAGTTTTTCATGAGAGAAGTTTGGCTAGGATGCCAGGCTCCAAGTGGTGGTCCTAAAACAGTCACTATTATCGGGGTTTAGTTGGTTTAATTAGTCTCGTGGTCTCGGTCTGTCTGTCTCCGAGAAATAGTAATTCGCAGTGGAGTTTGCCTTGTCACATAAACCCACAAGTGTAGACTGAAGTTTGGTGTGAAATTATTCTAATTAAGCGTTCCGTTAGCAACACCAGCCTTTCTCATGAACTGACCTCTCCTGGAGGAAATGAACAGTCTTCGAAACGTTCACAACTTCTCAGTTAATATGCTTCTACAAACTGGGTTTTTCTAGCATGCTGTACTTGATTATTTTAGACTCTCTCTCTCTCTCTCTCTCTCTCTCTCTCTCTCTCTCTCTCTCTCTCTCTCTCATGCGTTTAACAGGATATACTGGTAATGCTTATTCATTGTCAATATGTTCTCCCAAGGACATTGAGGGAGAGGAGAGATAGAGAGAAGGGGCTGGGTACCAACCTTTACCACCAGAGGGCCTACAACAGCTGACCAACACACCAGCAGACAGTCATATCATTTTGCTCTTAAATTAGTGTTGCCAAACTGCAGCTCCCAACATAAATCGTGTACATAAGACCTGCAATAAAACTGTCTCGCGTCGACCAAACTAACTCGTACAGTCATACAGCTTTAAATCATTTCCTCGACAAGGTAAATGGTAGGGAGAACTTGACTACAAATTGTGCAATCATAATTCTATGTAGGGAAATAAATTATTTATGAATTTATAGGAATATTTATATTATGAAAAGAAACGTAAAGAAAAAACTCGCATAACAAATAAAAGAAAAAGAAAATTCAGACCTCCATACTTGAGTATACTTCTGTAACCTAGCTGTGCGTGTGTTGATTGCATTATCCGTGAAACTAACGAGGCAGGATGTACAGTACATAACATAAACTTTGTTCAGTCATACTTGTTGAACATGAACCAAATGGTCTTCTATTCCAAGCCTTAGAATATGTGCGAATCTATATCCTAATTAAAAATACAAATACCGGCAATAGTAAAAATTTTGCAACACTATTATGACATTATAATTTTCTGCTGTTATACGTTTGACGAAAGTATAGTCAGTGGATTGGTCGCCGTTATAAAAGTAAGAGTTAATTTGATCAAGTGTCGAGACTATCAGATCTACGAGGTAATTGTTTTTTTTTTCTCACGGTGAAAGTACATTATAGAGATGCCCCTTAGGTTCCAGTAATGTGTCTACTCTGTCTAGTGTTGTGTGTTCTCCAGTTGTGATTCACTCCCTGTCATGCGTAGTGTGTATAAAGGAGAATTGAGGGGAAAGGAAGAAATTGTATATACGTTATGTTTATATATATATATATATATATAATTTTTTTTTTTTTCATGTCAGTGTTTTTATAACGTTTTGGTCGTATATTATCTAGCATAGTCTGGAGGAATCACCATCCCTCATTTCGCCAACAAAAGATTCTCCCCTTAATTAATTCATGAAGCACAAGCGAGGAAATAGGCCCCAACAAGCGCATGCGTCGTTTGTTCGTCAGAGATTATTACAATGGCCTTTGAGTGTGTGTGGCGCTTTGGCTGCAGTACAGTAACCCACTATCCCTAAAGACAAGCCACTAGATACTTTGTAAACACAGCTTGTGCCTTGTTTCTTTCCTCCGCGCCTCTTGTGCAGCTGTGTGTTGTTGCAGAGAGAGAGAGGCTAGCCTATACTCAATGCTTCAGCAGAATGACAGAGAAAGTGGAATGATAAAGAGCCATATATCCCACATGATGCTTTAACTATTAACTATTGGATTCCAAATTTACCGTATATAAGCTGTGTATGTGTAGAAATGTATGTGGGCAAAAAATATAAAGTAAAGTACGTAGCCTATATGAGAGAGAGAGAGCACAAAAGGTTGTGAGATATATACCCAGTATGGCGCCATCCCTCGCCCCAATACGGAATAATGTGGTGGAAGGGCGCGTGTGTGGTATATTATAGTAACCACAAGTGTACGGACAGGGAGGCAGAAGTGTAAGGTGGAAGGAAAGTATGAAATGGTGGGTGGGAGGGAGTATGAAGGAAGAGAGGGAGGGATGAGAGTAGAGTAAGGAAGTGAGGGCTTGAGGAGGGAGTAGTAGAAGAGGGGATATGAAGGAAGGGAGGGCAGGAGGAGGGATTATGAAGGAAAAGAGGGAGGAATGAAAGTAGAGGAAAGAAGGATGGGTGTCATGGGAGGGATGGAAAAGGGTAGGAAAGGAAGGAGGGAGGGACGGAGGGACGGGCTGGCAGGTGTGTGTGTGTGTGTGTGTGTAGAAAGGTGTGAGGAGAGCTATTTAATGCAAAGAGCTACCACCATCTGTTACCACTACTTACCACCACCACTGCTGCTACTATACCGTTATTATATAGTACTACACACACACCTATACCTTTCTCCTGTACCTCACTCTTTTCATCTAACACACACACACACACACATCAAGGTTTGCTGTTTCCCAACTCTCCCTTGCCCTACCCTACCCTACCTTCTGGTATGTAAACCGTAATGCATCATCAGGTCATGTTTGACGTGTTTGTGTGTTGCCATCATCCGCGTGTTCGCTGCATTCTTGGATCTCTGGTTTGTTGCAGTCATGAGTAAAGTGATGTTTGAATGATAGAAGACAGTAGTAGACCCATGATATAACGCTAACTAATAATAATAATACAGTAGTATCATTGTTTAAATCTGCATATAATTAAGATTTCACTTTTGCTTTCTCATCCGTCTTCCTTCTTACCCTTTCCTTCCCTTCCCTCGTATTTTCCTTCATCTTTCCCCTCGTCTTGTTTACTAATAACACTCTTCCTTCCATCACCGCTTCACCCCCCCTCCTCCCTTTTTATATCTCTTCCCTCACTTCTTCCTTCTCTCTCCTTTCTTCCTTCCCTCTCCTTTCTTCCTTCCCATTCTTCTCCCACCTCCTTTTCTCCGTCTTCTTCCCTTTTTATTCCTTCTTCCCTTTTCTTTCTTACCATGTCATTCCCGCTCTCCCCTCACTCCATTCAACGTTGCTCCAGGTGTAGTGAATTTAAACTTGGGGGAAGGGAGAGGAGGGAGGAAGAGGGTTGGGTGGTTTAAATTGGGAGAAGAGAGAGAGAGAGATAGAGAGAGAATGTGTGTGTGTGTGTGTGTGTGTGTGTGTGTGTGTGTGTGTGTGTGTGTGTGTGTTCAATCAACCACGTTTGCCTTCCCATTCATACCTTCTTGGCCTGACTCCTTACGCTCGATGATCTCTCTCTCTCTCTCTCTCTCTCTCTCTCTCTCTCTCTCTCTCTCTCTCTCTGAGTACCATATCTATCTAGCCTAGGTGTTTATCATCATTCATCTGTACATTTCTATCTCAGTCACACACATTTGTTTCTCTAAAAAGAATAACTTTATACTTTTACCCAACACACAAGTAATGTTGTCACAATAGGCTATGTACTGTATCATACAAGTTGGAGGACTTCTGCTTTCTCCAAACTATTCTGCAAAACAGATTCCTATAAGCATATACTGTACATAGATACTTAGTCAGTGTACTGTATTAGTATATATCAGAGGAATCAGCAGCCCTCTGTCTTACCCACAACAGATGACACCTGAAAGTACTGTACCTTAAGTGAAAGTTCTCATCAACATAAATACTGCTAAAATCATAATAACTACACCTATATTAATCATACAGTTGTACTTTAAGGTGGACTGTCTGTCTCTCTATTTACTTTCTTATATAATATATATATATATATATATTCAGTGTGTCACGATGTAAGTCCACTCTCATTGCCATTTTTGTTCACAATCGAGGTAACTATTTTAGCGTTGATGCTCGGCTGTATGGAAGGTATGAGAGAGAGGTGCAGGAGCTAGAGGTAGGCCCCAAAAATCTTGTAAACTACATTTCTCTTACACTGGTATCTTCTTGTGTTGACAAAGGTATTGAGTGTGGGTGGCGGAGCGTTGTGCCTGCTACTGGTCACTGCCGAGGACCTGGCAGGGATACTCCAGGCAGCATACAACACCTACTACTACCTCGAGAACCCAAACAAACTCTACGGGCCCAATGGTACTGAAACAGGTGAATGAGGAAGGCTAGTAACTTGTTTGAATTTTTAGGCTCATACTCCTGCTGCCCTGAGAACCTCCCGAAACAAACTACAGCGTACTGTATATTGCAACTCTATCACCATCAACTGTCAACCCTAAACAACTAACCCCACATTCCCCTTTTAACCCCCCAGCTGGCCCACGTGACCTGGAGCTTGCTGACCCAACCCTGATGTATGTGGAATGGGTGATATTAGCAACACTGCTCTACATGTTTGCTGCCACTGTTTCCAACTCACTGCTCATCATTGGTTCCATAAGGGTTAGTTCGCTGTACTGTAAATTAGATGAAATGTGATGTAAGTTTGGTTTAAGGGGATATAAATTGGTTGAAAGAGGGTGTAAATTGGTTGAAATGGGATGTAAATTGGATATGAGGTGTGTATTGGGTAATATGAGGTGTAAATGGGGAAATAAAGGTTTAGTTGAGTGACATAGAGCATATTTAGGTTAAGTCAGGTGCAAATGAGGGAAACCTGGGTGTTTTGGGGTGAAGCAGACGTTTAACGGGTGATCGTGTGTCTGTTTACAGGAGGCGACGTGGATGATGTTACCGTGGATGGTGGTACAGTGGCTAACCATCCTCCTAACCATCGCCATCTTCGGCCTCGTGCTTTGGGTCAGTACCTGTGAAGGTGGTGGTTGGGACTCTCGCTGTCTGTCTTATTTCTTTAGTCCTTCCATTCTTTATCCTCCCCAACTTCTCTCTCTGTCTCTTTCTCCAAATTTTCTGATAGTTTCTTTTAATCCTTGCTAATGGTAATAGTAACCACCTCCTTGACCTCAGAATGGACCCAAGTGACATTGCATTGTTTTCATCTGCAGCAAGAGTTGGTAGCGATGCCTCGGTACTGGTGGGCAGTAATGTTTATGGTGGCTGTGGTGATCCTGATGGTGCTGGCATTTGTGTTGGTGCTCTCACTCTACCAGGCCATCAAAGAGAGGGAGGCACCGGAGTTCTACCAGGGTGCTGAGCTCGTGGTGAGTCCCAACGCTAACCAAATGAACGAGTGGATGGATATGGATAGACGTACGAGTTTTAAGAAAAGTCATGTTGGTGTGTAAATGAATGGATGAATGTAGCTAGATGTGTTACTGCCTCTTATATGCATAGCATTTCTAATGTCCTGCCTGCCCTCTCCCCAGCACCGCCACATCTGGTTGTCACAAAAAGGAAAATACTTTGACTAGCAGAACGACCCCGGGTGGCGGGCGGCCTGGGCGGCTGGTCGGCGTCAGCGACCTTTACACCAGCCGCCGACCCCCACCCAGGCCGGTCCACCTCCCCACGGGGCCCGCCACCACAACGCCAAGGGGTCTCGAGTTGGATACTGGAATGGAGGGATGGACAACTCAAACCTGGAAATCAACGTTGGAAAACTCTGTCATCCAGAAGAGAAAAACTGTCAGCAAAAGTGCTCTAAGTCTGCAGTCAAGAAAGGTGGTAAGTCTGGGGGTCTAAGCACCCCACGGTCACACAGCTCCGAGTTTCTGGACCATGAAGTTCCCATCTCCCTCATTGCCAAACCACGGGTCCATTGGGCTCCACTGGGGAATGCCTCGCCTGGGGCTCACTCTCCCGGCCCAGATGTAACCAGAACCCATTGGGTGTCAAGTCCCCACATGGATGTTGTGGCCAGGTCGGAGTCTAAGAGTCATCAGAGTCGCACTCCAGATCTTACCCGGCCAAGAGTCCATTGGTCCTCGAGTCCAAATTTAGACGTTCCCACTCCAGAGAGCGCAAAACGGCAGCTTCTGGTCCCGGACGTGATCGATAAGTCACCGAAACACAGCTGTGGCAAAGGCCACAAGGGGTCACCAGTCCATCGCCAGGAGGGCAGAAGTCAAGCACAGGGAGCCAGGAAAGAAGCTTCCTCACGTCATCCCCATGGAGATCATTAACTCAAGAGTACTGTACTGGACAATGGATGTTCTTCTTGTGCTAAATGAATATTATTGTGTCTGTCTTAAAGGTTTATGTATATTAGCATCTTTAGCTTGCACTATTCACAGCTATAACTCCCTAACTGGCTGTTGATTTTTGCTATTAGCCATTTAAACATAGCAAATGTGAATTCTATTGCATTTACAAAATCGTTTGATTTCACTAAGTGATAAATCACTACTGTAGTTACCTTGTATCTGAAGTATTAGCCAAGTGGAGAATTCTATAAATCTGAAGAATTTGTCTGACCTAATAATGGCCGTCCAATCAGAGGAGAGATTAGAGGTAATGATGAAATACGTAATCAGAAATTGTATATCATATACACATATCTGCACAGAATTGTTGAATTGCACAGCTCACATATCCAACACAAAATCTATAGTGCCCGGAAACACTTAAAATTAAATGCATCAAGACATAAGTGAATCTCTTCAGTTATTCCATTCTGTGTATATAAAGTTGAGATCCACTGCGTTAATAAGAGTCTAATGCAGCCTAATGTTGTTCCTATCTTAGCCAGACCAGATCAGTTTGCACACATTATTCGCCTTCACTCTGACTAGTCAAGACACGCATTTGTGATGTGATAGAAATCCGAAGTGTCTCTTACTGTATGGTGGTGTTGTCGCTTACTGGGAGTTAAGGTAGGGAGTTAGTGTTGGGTAACTGGGATTACATGAACATCGATTGCTCAGAATAGGGGTAAGGTGTGTGTAATGTTGAATGAATGAGTGACTGACTTGGCTTCACCCCTTATAAGGCTAAAGGCAGGATACAGTACAGTATAGGAAAAGAGGTAGAAAGGTGGGACAGCAAGTACAAAGGAAATAAAGGAGGGACACTGGAAGAGGTGAAAGGGACTTGTGTAATATTTACTTGGGAGTACATGAACACTTGTTTGCTTAAGAGTGTGTATAGTGTTAAGGTGGGAGTGCATGAACATTGCTTCCATTTGTCTTCCCCCTCGAACACTTAAAGCACTTGCACTATTATTTATTTAAGGTTGAAATTTTACATTGTTACTTTTTAGTAAAAATGAGCTGTGAAATGATGCACCAGAAATACCAATAATTGCACTGTTTTGCTTTTTTTAAACAACAGAGTACTATACGTAGAAGTGAGCACACTTCAAAAGACTTCACTAGGAATGCTACCAATCCCACTGTAAAATGTTGGCAGGATGTGAAAATACTGCAGGAAGAAAATGTATGGAAATATTTCGCTTGTGATGCTTTAATTTGTTGCTGAGTGTCTTGTTGCATGTGTGGCAAATTGGATGGTGAAGGCTGAACTGTAGTGGTTTCGTGAGATGGAGTGTGTAAAGTAGTGAATTAGAATTCTCAGGTGTATGTACAGTATAAACTTGAGTTTGGTTAACCTGAAATCTGGCTTGAATGAGTAGACACAGGTGCAAAAGTAAGTGTGTCAAGAGTTTCAGTTTTATTCCCAATACAGTACAATATTGGGACACTGTTAGTTCAAACGTGGGTTGGCAGTGTGACAACACCAAGCTACTAAAATAAGCTCATTGATGCAGCCTCTCGTAGTGTGCACGCGGCATTTGGTGTTGCTTGTGCAGTTGTGGCCATTTCTACATTATTACTTGCCCTCAAATATCACCCCTGTGACTGCAAGATATTCGAGGATATTGTCGGCATTTATCACTTCCCCCTAACTGACCTTGTTTAATTGCATTGTTTTTCCATGTGACTTTGTTGACCATGCTCATTGTGTTTGTATTAGAAATGTATCAGATGTTTAAAATTGTGATGTGATTATTTGGTATCTGATATCTAGCAATGCAGATGCTTTTTTTTTTTTTTTTTTTTTTTTTTTTTTTTTTTTTTTTGAGGATGCTGATATTTGGTACATTTCTTACATATATATCCTCACAATTTTATTTTGCTCATATTCCTTTTCACATGCTGCCAGTATCCTTTTTTTTTTCCCCATCATTGAATTTATCATGTGCATTGTTTTTCTGATATGGGTGGCCTTTCATTCACAGGTTTCAGATATTTGTATACAAAGTTACAGGTGCAGTCACAAGAATGGCATAAACAGAAATTTAAAGCACAATCACAAAATAGAGGAGAACCTAGTAAAATAGTGTGTTGCAGTGTGGGAAAATTTGAGCAAAATGTAATTAAATTATTTGACTATTCCACATTCATCACTTGTGAACGTAAAGAGTCTACTCTTACTAATCACTATAAAGTGTGGACTATTCCTTATTACATGTGCCTGAAAATGTCTGACTGTGACTGTATCTTGTAGAAATGTGCTGTTGGTACTGTACAGTGTAGAACGCAGCACAGTGCTCAATTCACCACGTGTCTCTTGCCTTACTAGTGATAGCTCGTGTCTGACCGTGGGGTGCAGGCAGGAACGTCATGATTTCTGTGATTGTCAGTAAATTGGGTAACTATTAGAGTTTATAGAATAGATTATATTTTATTTGCCGATAATTTACTGTTTACATGAAGTTATTTGAAATTCTAGAAAGTTGTATAATAGGAAATCGTTATATTTAGAATATTATCTGTACTGTAGTTATTTGCAGATTATGTTATTATGAAGGATTTGATAAAAGCCATCTGATATTTGCTTCAAAAGTTAGTCAGGGTTAGCCAAATATGTGAGAAGATGACTTTATACTTTAACCCTTGCAAATGAGGCAAAGATATTATGTACAGTATTAGTGGCGAAGAGAGCTGAGTATTTGATCTTATAGCAACTAGATATTTGTGCCATTGTTTTGCCAACTTCACCCCATTTAAAGGAGTTCTACAGTTTACACTTCATGTTGTACCATCTTTTCACATTTCAACCCAGAGAAACATAGACATATGTGAAATAATTATATGGAGACCATTAATTCATCAATCAGTCATTGTTTGCTGTGCTGAGTGGTAGAACTTCTATATATAGCCTATCCATTGCCTGATGCCAGTGTGGGTATCCACCAGGACCTCCTCTTTCCCCTTCTGTCTCGTCAAATTTTATGGGATCTCGGATGACACGGAGTTATCATATTCATATTTGCCCTGTCTAATATTTCCTTAAAAAGAAATAAGATGACAGTAAAATAGTTGAAAAAAAAAAAAAATGGTACTTGGGTGTACTGTATACCATTACATATATACATAAATACATACATGGAAAGCTCAACGGTGTTCAGTAATTCATTGAGATGACGTTTACTATTCCATAGGTTTGTTCAATCTTTTCTCCAGGAGTGAATTATAGTAATACTATTTTGACCAACTTTAATGAATATAATATAGTACATGTGTGTCACTGGTAACTTTCCCGTACTGTAAAGATAATTTAAGCTTCTTATTGGTGTATATAGCCTGATTATTGCATTGTATAGATATATTTACCATACCTCATCATAGATAATATAGATTTATATTGCTAACCGTACTCTAAGTGTAACATGCCATAATAGAAGTGATGGAGGGTTTGAAGTGTAAAGAGAGAACATTTTGGCTATTTATTACTTCTCATAACCGGACTGCTTGAAACTAATTTTAACATGGGTATTATTGTGCCAACCAAACCTGTCAATATGAATTTTTATATTAATTTAATTGGTCTGATTTGTGACGGAAGTAGGTACATTATTGCCACAAATTACCACAGTACAATGAACTCAATGAAATAGAATGAACTTAATATGTAATTTAGTTAAGATATATTAGACTGAAGTTAAACTGACTTTGACTGAACTTGCTATGAATTATACAAAACTTAGTAAAGATAAAGTATGATACATTGGCAGTCAAGATGTGAAGGAAGAGTTTATTGCTAGCCAAGGTGAGTGAGAGTCTGGGACCTGTTTCTTTCTTCCACAAGTGAAACGGGTGTAACACTTGTTTTCATAGGAATTATAATATGTACAGTGGTATTTTCACATGTACATTATTTATTATATGCATTTAATATATTGTAAGTGTTAAAAGTATTTTTTTTTTTATCCTTTTGTAAAGACAAGACTTGTATGTAATATTCAAAATTATACAGTAACTACAAAATACAATCAATAATGTAATAATAACAATATCATTGAAGTTACTGTGCTTGGAGGATTCTTGAATATCCAATCATAGATAACTCTATGAAACTGATCCAAGGCCTATATTCAACAGTAATATAGCAGTATTGATGCTACAATATGCAACAGATTGTCTCATGGTTCCTTTTGCTGGTCCAATTGGTCTCCTATGAGCAAGCAATGTAATTCTGAGACCTACAGAGGATTTACAACCATAATACTGGAAGAATATCAGAGCAAAGGATGATGACAGTAAGTACGTGTATAGTAAAGTACTTTGTATTTTCATAGTTAGTCATATTTCCCTGGCATGCTGCTGATAGTTGGACGATACATTCATCTTTAAATATTAGTGTTGGGAAATACAATACTGTAATTAGAAAAATCATAACAAAGAGCACCAATTTAATTGGTTTAAAGTTTTATAACACTCATTACTTATAGTAAATGTTTTATCACCATGCTTTCAATAATGAGATGTGGACTGGTTATAATCCAATATATATTGGAATGTTTCTAATTTGTTAAAAAAAAAAAAAAAAAAAAAAAGATAAAAATCAACCACTTCATCACTAACGATTCAAACAAACCATAAGTGGATGTAAATTTTCTGGAGGAAGCAGCCTACCTATTGTGCAGTGCGAGCCAAGAGCTTGTGTTGGAGCATTTCATTTTTGGTTATCTCTTGACCCAGGGCATGGACAGTCCTGGCATACTGGCGATTCAGTTCCTGCAGCCGTGACAGTTCCTCACTCAGACTACTGCGGTGAAGACGCTCCTCCCCTCCACGCCTCTCAAGCTGCAATACAGGGGAGAAGTAAGGAGTTGGACTTTCTACTGGGTAAAGGTTTTATTCCTAGTTGCATGATATAACATTGTCATTGATATATTCTGATTTAATATGAGACTCTGGATTCCAACCCTAGCAATCTATGATCTGATATAATTTCATTACTTGTAATGATAGCTTGGATTTGCAGTAAATATGGTTTGTATCTTTCCTCCTGGCTCTAGTATTGAGAAAATTGTATGCAGTTGTGATAAAAATATGGTGTCAGGTGGGAAAATGCATTTATAGTTTCTACTTTCTTTTAGCCTGGCAGATATTTCAGCCTATAACTTCAAATCTAAATGACACCACTGTTATGAAATTGAAAAAATCCTGGTCATAAATTCTTAAAATTATATAGAAGCCAGTGCGCACCTCAAATCCCTTCTCACCATGAAGCCACAGAAATTCAAAATTCAAGCCATTAAAACATGCATTACAAACAAATATTACATCCCCCCTCAAACCTGCCCGACAGTTCCCCCCAGCTCCAACAAATCACCAAGCAACCTGACCTCATCCTGGGTGGTGACTTCAACACCAAGATGTCGGCCTGGTATGTCAACAACCCAGACACAGACAGAGGGCTTGAAATCCTTTCCCAAACAGACAACTTCATTACATTAAACAACACACCCACATCCCTCATCAAGCCCTCTTCCAACCATCATCACCTGACATCATCTTTTGCTTCCCCAATCTCGCCCCCAGAACATCATGTAGGGTGGTCAACAACAACTTGAATGTTATATGAATTCTCTCCAATTAGATTTCGATAGAGGTGACAATTGTGCAAATTTAAAAGACCTACTTTCATTCTCCCTTATCTCGAAGACATTTAGGGTGGTGGTATTAAACTTTTGATCTTCGACGAAAACAATTTTTGTAGCTCGGTTCCCATTATTATGCAATGCGAATATAGCGATGTCAAATATAATGTTTAATACTACAGTACCAGCCATAATGACCACAATACAAAGCTCAATACCTAACTACTGTACTCAAAACAATTTAAGATTTTGTAATATTCTTACCTTCATTTTGTTCTGTCTAATGCCTTCCAGGATGGTTTCAAGCTGTTGCAGGTACTCATCCATGTTGGCAGAGCTCCCCAAAGCCCTATAAAAGATGTGGAATATTGTTAGATGTGTTGTGTAACAATTTACGACAGGTGATGTATCTGTAACTTGAAAGAATAGAAAATATTGAAAGTCATGTATTTACCACTGACATTGCCAATGCCTTGTCAAATAAAATTTTAAAAATAAGTTATCTGTTCAATGTGGTTTTAGTAGACTACAAAAATACCTTATATTTTAATAAATATTAAGATAACACTATTAATGTAAAGAATGACTGCTGATAATATTACCAGTAATATGCTATAACAGCAAGGCCACATATGCAATCTCTACTTAAAAACTTCTAGAAATTGCAAGTGATCAAAAATTGTATGATTACTAGAAGAAATGCAGTGACATAAAAGCACTACAAAATTGCAGGACTCACATAGCCATATTGTCCAGGATGGAGTTAAGAAGTGATAATTCCTTCTCCATGTAACTCTTGGTGTCTGCCAGAGTGTTGTACATGTTGTAGAACTGCTGTGTCTCTCTGTGAGTGGCGGCAACTGGCAACAAAACATAATTATCACTTCCATTAACTCTACAAAGATGGATAATGGCATGCCTAAGACATAGTGTATTTCTTCAACCTAAAATGTGAATATCATCCAATTTATGGAGGTTCAAAAAAAATTTACTTGCAAAAAGTGTCATTCCTTCATGAGTTAAAGGTATTTGGTTACTTATCAATCATAAAATATGTCTCATATGAATGGAGTTAGCAGGGATAAACAGTTCTGCCTTGAGAGGACTACTGCTACTTGAGGATTTGCTAGAATATCCCTTTCTTTCTCACACCATGTTTGTTGATATCATTTGGGGGATGAGGCCAGCCCCAGCCTAAATAAATAATAAAAAATTCTCCTCTGGCCTCAACACCAAGGACACATTTTTAGATAACTGTACAATTCCTCGTATCTGCTACAAGAATGGAAAACTCAGGTGTCTGAATGAAACTGTGAACCTTCTGTACAATACTTGATAATTACCACAAGGTCTCTTCACTCACTTTGGTTGTAGAGTTCAATGAACCTGCGCTGGTACTGAGAGAGCTCTGCACGCCCTGGCACATCATCAATGTACCGCCTCAGTGTCTCCACTTGTTGGGTCTTTTTTGCCAGCTGTCTCCTCATACGTGCATACTTCTCTCGCTCCACTGCACACCGTTGACTCACTTCATCTGTTGCTTCAGCCTCGGCTAATTGGGTCTCTAACTGACTGAAAGGTAGATGGTGAATAGGTATCATGAATTAAGCATACAGTATTTATATTATTTTTAAAGCACCAAGTATTGTTTTTTTTTGTTTTTTTTAATTGAAGGACATAAGACTTAGGTAAGCTAGATCTTTCACTGTATTTTGTCCAAGAGATACCCTGTTGAAATATCAATAAATATACAAGTATTATATTCTCTCACCTAATCTCTTTTTTCATCCTCTCTGACTCCTTGCGACACGTGTCTTTGAATTCTGCCTCCTTTTTCTTGGCTGCCTCATTCTCCTCCACTAGTTGGGACAGCTGAACCAAAATTCTGGAAGCAAATATGATGTTACTAAGGAGTGAGCTGTGAAATAGTAAGGAAACAAAAGGCTACTGAATTCTCCAAACTCCATTGAATTGATGTGTCACTCCTCTGTTGAAAAAGGCATCATGCCCATGTTTCAAGTTCAAGCTCTGATGGGCAATAAGAAACCATTTGCAGTACATGTACACGAAAAGAACATAATATTAACACTGACTGATCTCTGGGACCCTCAACTGACTGCTACTAGTTTTCATGTTTACAGTGGTTTCATAAATGGTGTCTATGCCTTTCAAGTGCAATAGATACAGTTTATATTCCTTGGTGGGAAGGAAGCCAGAGTTGGAGAAAGGAACTAACTATTTCCAAACTGAGTCTTCCTTACCTCTAAGGTGTATTAGTACAGTTCCAAATGTCCTCACTTTTTATTCTCTGGAGAATCCACCACACCGAGGCTATTTAACTCCTGGTCCAGCCTTAGGCGTTCCTCCTGCACTTCCTCCATCCTGGCCCGAGCTGCTTCCACTCTGGTGGCTACCTTGGCCTGCTCTGCCTGGGATGTGTTGATTTGGGAGGTGAGAGCCACACGTTGGGCCTCCAGAGTGGCTAATAGGCGTGTCTGGGAGGAAGCCGTGTCACCCAACACCTCCTCCTGATGTTGTTACAGAGACAAGTGTCAGTGCTATACAGTAATTACCTCTCTGCCTTTCCTTTTTACTTTTTTTTCCCCCATTCTACTCGTAATTAATTGCTACGTTACATGGCCACCGTTCCCAAGTTATAGAAATGCAAACTCTAGTACTGTACTCATTTTGCCCTTATAACCCAATGATAAATTAACACTTTTAGGAATGTACAGTATTATGACCAAGTTGTGACTGCAATATTGCTAACTGCTCAAGTAACAGAAATAAGACTTATAATAACTACAGTTGACCTGATTTATAAATTTTCCTATCTTCACTGGTGGTGGTGGTTATGGTATTGACTTACAGTAATCTGTTGGTGTAGCTGAGAGTAGTGTTGTGAAGTCTCTGCAATCTCCTGCACACGGGAACTGACGATGCTGCCAACGTGCTGTGCACTCAGTCTACCCTGTATGATGTGTAGGACACGATCAACAACAGCTCAACTTTTTTATTTTGATGAGGGTTAAAGATGTTTTTATTTCAAATTCACATGATTTATCTTTAAACCTTTTTGAAGCAATGACCTTTGGTACATGAGAAAGAATGTTACAAGAAGCAAAAAATATTATATTCTATTAGTTATAAATGTTACACTTTCTGACAAGCTGTGGAATTACCAGAACCATCACTACTAATTTAAATACATGAAAGCAACAAAAACAATTTCAAATAAATGGTACTTTTATGCAATATTCAACAATCATCAATAACAATGCAGAAGCCCCAAGAAAGTACAAGCAATGTATACCACCAAGTGAAAAGGGTTACTGTACTGTTGCAAATGTGAGTTCTTACATAAACTTTTGTCAACCCAAGAACCCTGTAAGTTCCTTTCTCTATCCTGCTACAAATAGCAACAATGATCTCACCTCGGTCACTTCTGCAACATCCAAGGTTTTCATCAGCTTCTCCACCTCTGCTACCTGTCATGGTACCCAGGTTTGAAGTTTAGTCACAAAATCACACACAGGTTTGAGAGCAATGTAAAACTAAACTAAGATAATCCATTCATCAGATGTTAGAATATTCAGGCTATTAATTTAATACAAGCATTAATATTCTGAATGTCATGCATTGTGGCTATCAAACTCTGATAAAACTAATGGCAGAAAAACAAATGCCATACAGCACTATATTATGGTAAACATATTTTCTTATTACAATTTTGTGTTATGATACATCATGGTCCTTGAATGAAATCACATTAATGTATTATGGACAATATGTTTTAATACTTTTAACAGATTGAATATTCTCTATCTAACTGAATTATATAAACATTTGTTAAAATACCTAAAAGTGTACAGTACTTGCTAAATGTAGTTTCCTAGCAACAAAACAACAATTAGAATGAAACTCGTGCATCATCACATTTTTCATTTGTAATTTGCTCCAGGCTTAAAAGACGTTAAAGCATAACACACCTCAACAACGAAGCAATGAAAAAGTTGTACTACACAAACAAGCAATTTATTCTTATACAGTACATTTTAATATTTCTAACTAAGCCAAATGTAACCATTCAAATAAATACTTGAAAAGTCACTTACTGTACATGTACAGTATGTTTGATTTAGTTAAAGTCTTCCTAAGGGGGTACTCAATGGTGATCAAGCTGAAGGGCTATTGATTCCTCCATATTATGCTACATCAAATTCAATTCCCTAATTTTACATTGAAGTAGGTAAATTCCTGGCATTTTTCAGAAAACTTCATTGGTTCATCAATTTGACCACGAGAGATTACCCCTTATAATGACTACTACATACACACAAAGCCTCAAGACAAGTAAAGACTTAATGTAACCCACCTCGTTTCTGTCACCGTCAGTCTCGTCCTGCCCTCCACGCTGGAATGAAACAGATGCCAGGCAATTAATCATGATCAAACTCCTTGAAAATATAAACCAAGAAATAATTCATTAAAATGTAAATCATGATTTATATAAATTCTATCTTACTTTACTACACTCCCACTCACCAAAGTATTTCTGAAACCATACCTTTGCTTCAGCTGCCACCCCGAGGTAGTGCTGTTGTCCGTACTCGAGAAGTGTGGTCTGTACTCTCACACTCTCCGGTTCTCCCTCTGTTGCTCCCGCCTTCCTCCTCCAGCGTCGCTTGGGGCCGTAGGCCGACTGTTGGTTCAAGGCCAGACTGTTGTAATTTTAAGGTATACATTTGTATCATTATCAGTATCAAAAGTAAACACTGTCTACAAAACTTACTTATAATCATAATACGTTTCCATTAAGGAGCTACTGGTGTCATTGAATTGGAGGATATCATTTCCTCCAAACTATTTTGGACAGTTCATTACTAACAGTATTTAATTTTGTTGACCATCATCAAACCTGTATGGATGCCAGAGCTTTAGTGGCAGTGGGCAGTGATGACAAAAGCCGCTCCTGCCGTGGGTCAACAGTGTGGCGCCGGTACTCCAGAAGGGACAGCTGTCTAGTCTCATCACCAAACTCCTCTCGTGTCTCCAGCGCTTTCTTTACCAACCACTGTAACATGGGAATTGTATGGTACCTATTTTATTCACTAACCACAGTACACTTAGTTTTCCAAAATATACTGTACTGTACCTAGAAACAGGCCACATCAGTATGCTTGCAGTTTTGTTGCATAGCTTGAAAGAATCACCAGCATCTAACGCATACTGGGTCTTATATTACATGGAGACAAATACAGTATCATCGGCCAATTACATAATGCCATACCCTCACCTGGATAACAGGGAAGATGTGTATGGCATCAAGTCCCTGTATCTGGTGAGGCTCTAGACGGTGTGGACAACTCATCAGCCTCACCACACGAACTATCTTTTCCGTCAGAGCTCTGTCCCGCCAACCATACACGTTGTCCAGTGAAAAGAAATGAAGATATAATTAAATATACATGTACAGTTGCACCCAAAGTTATACTTGCTGCCACCCGAGGATTGAGTAATCACTTGGGTTGTTGTGCAGTATTGGTCAGTTTTCCCTCAAGATTAAGTCAATCTATAATATTACAATTCAAGAAATGCAATCTGACAACTCACATTTTCTGTCCAATGGTTAGGTTCTCATGGAAGAGCAGGTCCACATCCAGGTCGAAGTTACAGGTCTCGATACACCAGGTCATCCCACCCACGACCTGAAACAAGGAGATATGAGCGGGAAATCAAAATGGCAGCACAATATTTATAGCAGTGGTTCTTAAACTTCTTTGCCTCAAGCCCCCCTCCGCATTATGCATAGATCCCGTGCCCCCCTATCCTTTAAAATGTTTACCAAACTGTATACGGTACTATGAATTTAAAATTACTTGTGGTATGGGTGGGGTTGTGAGCGAAGTCAGCCGTATCAGCTGGGGGTTGGGGTTCGAAAATTTTGGAAATTTGCGCCCTGCTCGTGCCCCCCCTGGAAGCTTCTGGGCGCCCCGCAGTTTAAGAACCACTGATCTACGGCTTTAAGCTGCTGTGGACTATGGTATACTGACCATGTCTAACTTTTCAACAGATTTTAATTATTTACATGACGTACTGTACCTTGTCAAATGGAGAGAGTCCCTTGATGCGAGCCCTGAAATACCCAGCAGCCACAAGTAGTTCAACAATCTCACCCAGCTTGAGCCCCTGGTCCTCATCCTCACGAACATCCACCTGGCAAGAGAAGGTTGTCATACTCTACTCTTATAGTTCTAATAATAGGCCTCTATATTAATTATTCTTACTCCTTTCTTCTTTATCCTACCCTCTTTCCTATTACTGTCCATCTGGCAAGTGAACACTGTTGATACTGGGTCATACTTTATTCTTATAGTTCTATTAATTGTGCCTAGGAATCAATATCAATATGTCTTTCTTTATCGCACCCTTTTTCCTATTACTGTACCAGGAATTTGCAAAGAACCTTGTGTATCTACTGTAAAAGTGACCTGATGTTCTAGACTTGAAGGAATGACTTTACAGAACATGACATAACCTCTAAGTTAGGTTTTATCACCGAGCAACTTCAGGTTTTAGTACAAGCACAAGTTTTTCAGTGACCAATATTGAACAAAGACTTGCAAGACATTCAGTTATGGCACTTACCTGGCCTTCCCTGGCACTACCTGAACGAGGCCTGGTTTCCGTGGATATCATTTTGGTGGTGGTAGTAGTAGTGGACTCTTGTTCACTTCCTTTGACACTCCAACTCTTCCTGTCAATACCACCGTTACTGTTTGTTAACTTCTTGATTCTACTCAAACAACTCGTCAACTTATGTGGGACCTTCTAACTCATTTCAACACCCTGGGGTACATGGTGATGTGTAAAGATGGTTGAAAATATTGGTAAAAGTGTGAAGAGTACCGTGTTGTTTTGCTGTCATTATCCGCCCACCCACAATAGCCTAACTCGCCATTGGGACTGTTTGTTTACATACATAATTATCTATTCTACAGCGTGACTTCAGTTAAGTAAAATATGTTTAGCTATATAATACAAACGAAAGAAATACAATGAAAACAAAATCCAAGATTATATTTCATGTACTTAAAACATAAATACTCATCCCGATGTCAAGATGACTGACACCATTGACGTTTGGCTGAAAAAGCAATGAGATACTTCATCAAGTAAATGGGAAAAATTGCTACCCTTGCGTCGTCCGAGGAACATTTCTTACATAATATTACTGTGGGATAACTAGGTCAGATGGAGTTCAGATTTATGGGGACTTAATTTACCCTGCAATAGGCAGCCAGAGGCTGACGCTCCCCAACATACCTACTACAGTGCAAAATGATGCGACACCCAATAATCTCGGGACCTCGCAAGAGTCACGGGCTACTGATAGCCTACAGTCCCGAGGTTGATATATATATATATATATATATATATATATATATATATATATATATATATATATATATATATATATATATAAGTCTGTGGGAGAAAAAGCACCTGCATGTCTGAACGAAGAAAAGGGCAGGTCTCGAGAAAGTAAAGGGCAGGCCTGGAGGAAGTAAAGGGCACAGGTCTTGAGGAAGAAAATGGCAGGTCTGGGAGAAGAAAATGTCGGTCTGGAGAGAGAAAGGGCAGATCTGGAGGAAGAAGAGGGCAGGTCTGGAGGAAAAAAAAGGGCAGACCTGGAGGAAGAAAAGGGCAGGTCAGGGGGAAGAAAATGTCGGTCTGGAGGGAGAAAAGGGCAGGTCTGGGTGAAGAAAATGTCGGTCTGGAGGGAGAAAGGGCAGGTCTGGGGAAAAATGTCAGGTCTTTTCGTGGCGAGGGGAGGGGTAGGGTAAAAGAGTGTCAGGTTCGCGTGGAGTTCTAAAGACGCCGCTCTGGTGGGTGGGTCGTGGGTGGTGGTGTTTGGTCTGGTGGTAGTTGTGAAGGGCGGCAAAAGCACCTCTCCGACTTCTTTCTTCTCCATCTCCTTGTTTACATTCTCGACTTTCAACTTTCCAGAATTTTATATTGTTGACATCTAATTATACTTTTTTTTTTTCAAGGTATTGGGATTCTTAATTCTTTCTTACGGCGACTTCCAATACTTTTTTTTAGATTATGTTGACATCTAATATTTTTAAAAGGATATTTATTATATAGTTTTTTTTTTTGTACTTTCGTGACGGTTTGCTAAGTATTAAGATTATTATAGAAAAGCTAAAATTCAGCCTCAGAAATATCATTTATACTGTACTCTTAATATAGGTTATATACATGTGTACAGTACATACACAAAGTTACCATGTGATGTGGGAGGGGAGGTGAAAGCGAGTTAAGCGAATGAAAGAGAGGTCGGGTGACGTCCCCCCCCCCCCCCCCTACTGTCCTTGCCTGGGACAAAGGTGGTGCCGCCTCTCTCTCTCTCTCTCTCTCTCTCTCTCTCTCTCTCTCTCTCTCTCTCTCTTTTTACACATCTGACTATCTATCTACCCATCAATTTACTTTATTATTTCCCTCCTCTCTCTCTCTCTCTCTCTCATTTTTATTACACATCAAACTATCCATCTACCCATCAATTTACTTTATTATTTCCCTCCTCTCTCTCTCTCTCTCTCTCTCTCTCTCTCTCTCTCTCTCTCTCTCTCTCTCTCTCTCTCTCTCTCTCTCTTATTACACATCAAACTATCCATCTACTCATCAATTCAATTTATTATTTCCGTTCTCTCTCTCTCTCTCTCTCTCTCTCTCTCTCTCTCTCTCTCTCTCTCTCTAATCCTATATATTAATCCCGTGGAAACTTATAATGGATTGTGGTGCTCTCTCGGCTCTAGCGGCCACCAGAGTAATCACCCATCCACAAAAGTAATCCATTGCGGTCAGAGTCATTTTTATGGATTAGCGTGATTGGAGAATAAGACGCTTTGGAGTATGAAGGCCTTTTGTGTGAGAGAGAGAGAGAGAGAGAGAGAGAGAGAGAGAGAGAGAGAGGTATAAACACACACCTCGGCTGGTCCTCCCCTTCCTCCATCGTCACCCGAAACCTGACAGGAGCAACACACTACAAAAATGAGCCGGTTTAATCCTTACGTGTTGGGGAGAGAGGGGGGTGAAGGAGGTGAGAGTGGGGCGAGGGAGAAGAGAGAGGGGGGTGATGGAGAAGAGATGGGGTGAGTGAGGGAGGGAGAGGAGGAGAGGGAGGGAGAGAAGAGGAGAGGGAGGGAGGAAGAGGAAGAAAGGAGTGAGTGAGTGAATGAGGGAGAGAAGAGAGGGAGGGAGGGAGTGAGTGAGTGAAAGAGATGAGTAAATGGAAGGAAAAAGTGAGGGAGGGAAAGAAGGAATACAATTACAAAAAGTTTTGGTGTAATTTATCTTGGATTGCACATTTTCACATATACCGACGAGCCCAAGAAATTAAAATGTGTGATCCTGTATACATTTTCTCCAGGTTAAAGGATAAATTACATAAATAAATAAATAAATAAATGGAGTATAGTGTATTGATGGTGGAAAGGCGCCAAGGCGAGTTTTCACCAGCTGTTCCTCGTATGGTGTTGGTGTTTACAGTAAATATACGGTGGCTGCCTGGCTGACGAGGGGAGGGTACGAGGGAGAAAATATAGGAGGGAATGAGGGTAAGAGGGAGCATGGCTGGGAGGAAGGTAGGGTAGGAGGGAGAATGTCTGGGAGGAAGTGAGAAAATAAGAAAGGGAGGAAGGAGGGAGAGCGAAGGGTAGGAAGGAAGGAAGATAGGAGGGAGGGAGGGTAGGAAGGAGTAAATAAAGAAGGAGCGGAGGAAGGTGTTGACTGGCGAGAGTGGAAGGAAGGCAGTCAGGGAAGGAGGGACTGATGAGAGACTGTGATGAGGGTAAGGAAAGATATTAAGTGCAGAGAGAGAGAGAGAGAAATGGAAGAATGTGAGTTAAGGATGGAGTCAACCAGCCAGCCAGCCACGCCTCTTTCCCTCAGTGATTTGTGAGTTCTTTCCCAGGATACCATGGGCGGGTGAGGGAGCACTGAAATGAGGTCCTGGTGGTGTGTGGGGAGAGAAAGGAAGTAGTGAGGAATGAGATGCTGTGGGAGGGAAAGGAGGGAGGAATGAGATGCTATAAGGGAGGGAAAGAGAGGAGGGAAAAGAGGTGTGATGTTGAGGAAAAGGGAAAAGAAGGAAGGAGAGGAAAAGGGGGTGTTTTGCTGAGGAAAGAGGAAGGGAGTGAAAGGTTAGGAAGGAGGGAGAGGAATAAGGCGAGATGTTGTAGGAGGAAGGGAGGAAGACGAGATGTTGAAGGAGGGGAGGGAGGGTAAAACGAGAGAGAAAGGAGAAGTAAATGAGGTCCCGTGGGAAATGGAGGAAAGAGGGAGGGAAAGGAGTGAAAGAGATAAAGGGATAAAATGCGAACAGAAAATAAGTGAAGGCAGGAAATAGGAGGTAGGATAGAAGAAAAAAAGGAATGAAAGTAGAAAAGGAGGGAAGAGAAGAGGGAGGGAGGGAGGGAAGGAAGGGCGGATTTGAGAAAGAGGCAAGGCGGAATAGAAGGAAAGGTGAGAAGGTAAGAATGAACCAAGTCACCAAGATGAATGGGAGTCAAGGAGGGTAGGAAGTGGCCCGATACGGTGGATTGGGGCGAATGGATGGCAGCACGACACACACACATAACACTAACCACACAAGGATATTTTAGGTGGACGATTGAAAGTAGCGAATGGAAAGGAACACGAGGGACCCCATAATGTTAAGTAACCACACGAAGAAAATATCTTGATTAAATGTGTGGCCGCTCAGAGAGAAAATTTATGTACACTCGCCCTAATACATACATGAAAAAGGACGAGGAAACATTGACTGCAAAAGAGAGAGAGAGAGAGAGAGAGAGAGAGAGAGAGAGGAATGTGAGGAGGGTCGGAAGCGAGGCGTCTGGCATGACACTGCTGTTTGATGGCACGTACACGCACAGAAACTCACTTTTTATAGATGTTCCGACACTGGACATAGGCATCATGAAGCCCGTTACCGAGGTCCAAGTAGCCATCACACATATACTGTACATCATGTAAGATAGTATGTCATTTATTGTATATAGTACAGAGTAATGGGGTGTGGTGTGGTGTTGTTTAGTGATATAATAGTGTGTTGTGTTGTGTTGTTGTGTGTTAGTGTAGCGTGGTTGTGTTGTATGTAGTGTTTTGTGGTGTATAGTGTTGTATGGTAGTGTTAATTATATATGGTGGTGGTGGCGTCAGTGGTGGTGGTGTGACAAACGGAATCCAGCTGTTGTGTTGTGAGTTGGTTTCTTTCCTTCTGTTCCCTCCTTCCCTTCCCTTCCCTCCACCAGACCTTATATTTCCTCCTCTTCGTCCCTTCTCCTTTCTCCTTCTCCTTCCTCTCAATTTTCTAACTCGCCCCCCTAACTCCACGTGTGTGTGTGTGTGTGTGTGTGTTCTACTTCTCTGTTTATCCATCTCTTTTCCTCTCACTCGTCTTCCTGCCTGTCTGTCTATGTGTCTCCGTCTCAGCTAAATCCCTCCTGCCTATTTTCTCATTACTCTCTTAAGTGTCAGTCACGCACTTGGCTTTATCAGCAGGCACCCTCGACCCATGTGATTATCCCCCCCCCCTCTCTCTCTCTCTCTCTCTCTCTCTCTCCTCTCTCTCTCTCTCTCTCTCTCTCTCTCTCTCTCTCTCATACACACAGATCAAAGAGAGTGAGAAGGAGAAAAAAATGTTTGGTCTTGCATAAAATTTCGTCTTTCCTTCCCTTCCTTTCTTTCTTTCTTATCCTCTCTTGTTTCGACACCTTCCTCTCTTAATTCTTCCCTTCCTCCTCCCCCTTTCCATTTCTCTTCCTTTCTCCCTTCCCCCTTCAGTAGCTAAGTGAGTGTGTGAGAAAGAGAGGGAATGAGAGAGGGAGTGAAGATGAGAGGGAATGAGTGAGTGAGTGAGTGAGGGAATGAAGGAGTGAAGAAAGGATGCGAGTGAATATACGTGCAAATAAACGAGCGAGTGAAAGAACAAGAAAGATTAAATGAATGTAAATGAACAAATGATAAAAATGAAGCAGCGGCTAAGAGTGAGAGAGTGAGTGAGTGAGTGAGTGACAGTGAGGAGTATTTTTTCATCCTCATATAGCCACCACACTGTGTTTATTTTCCCCGACTCCTCCCTCATCCCATTCACTTTTATTTGCACAACCCGCATATACATACATACACACACAACCCGCATATATACATACATACATACATACATTCATACACAGTGCATGGGCTGTATTAGTTCCACCCTTGAATATTGTACTATACAATATTTCTCGTCTATGCCTCTCAGTGTATCTATGTGTATGTATATAGTTCTCTCTCCATTTCTTTCTGTAATTCTTGTTTATCAGTTTCATTATTGTTGGTGCAGCTGTTCTCGAGAAAATGTCCAAACAGTGTGAATTGAAAGGAAAGGTATGGGTAGGGTAGGGTAGGGTAGGGTAGGGAAAAGGTAGGGTTGGTCAAAATAGGGTAAGGGAAGGTTTGGTTCGGTTTGGTTACGTAAGGTTAGGTTTATATATATGGGAGGAGAGTTGACATTGTTCTAAGTGGGTTACAGCAGGCTAATCCCTTTGGCCCCCATAACCTGCCTACCTACCTTCCTTCCTCCCTACCTACCTACCTACCTACCTACCTATCTCCTTACCTCCTCTCTCCTGTCCTCCATCCCTCTCTCTATTCTTACCTTCCTCCCTACCACCTTACCTCCTTCCCTCTCTCTGCTAGACCTTAATGAGGGGAGGAGGTTGGCAAAGTTTGGCTTCCTTCCCTATAACTCTGTCTGTGTGTGTGTGGCTTCTATGGTAAAGCATGTACAGTAAGGGGAGAAGAGGGAGGGGAAGACGGGAATAAGGGAGGGTCAAAGAGAAAGAAAGCGGGAAGGAAAGGAAAGGGAAGGGAAGGAAAGGGAAGGGGTGGGGGACGGGGACATGGGAAGGAGTGAGTGGAGTTGAGAGGGTAGGAGTAAAGGAATGGAAGGAATGAGTAAGTGGAAGGGGTGAGGAGAGAGAGGGAAGGTAATAGTGAGAGGAAGAGAGGGTAGGATTGAGGGCAGAGGGTATAGACCAACAAGCAATCTGGGTAACAAGTGAAGCACATTGTGTTACATGGATACAGTACAGTACATGGAGTATGGGTTGCCACTGGCTCTTTCTATCACATAATATAGTCTCTCTGATGAAGCACAGTGGTAATTACATCCGACACCTGACAATTTTTTAAGATACTCATTTACACGATCGGCTAGCTAGGACAGTGGGCTAACAGGAAAGGTGTGTGTGTGTGTGAGAGAGAGGAGAGAGAAGAGAGAGAGAGAGAGAGAGAGAGAGAGAGAGAAAACAGGCTAACATATCGCTTGTCTGTGATGTCGTATAGTAAAAATTACATCCCACACGTGACAGTTTTTAATACGATTTTTTACAACACCAGCGAGCTATGACAGTGGGGCCGAAAAAAAAACAGTTTATGGAAAAAAGAAAAGAAAATATGTTTATGAGAGAGAGTTAAATCGTTTATGTGGTAATTTCGGTCGATAAGTGACATATATAATATCATGACTATTTTTTTTACATGACCAACTAGATTAGATGTGTGGGAAGATGTGGAATGTTTAGAAAGAGTTTGTGTTGCACTCGTTGTTTCAAATGATGGGAAATTATTGCTGTTAGTCTCTATATATTTATTGGTTCATAAGATGCACTCTGGTGGTTCACATTCAATTACCAGATGCAACACTTTTGATAATTACTGTGTGTGAGTGAGTGTGTTTACATAGATACACAGACCATAACAAACTTTACGGTCCACACAAGATGACCTGAGAGAGAGAGAGAGAGAGAGAGAGAGAGACCAGAAGTACACAACAATGGTCCAGCAGGTGGCTCTCTCTACTGCCTTAACAACAACTAATTCACATGATAGTCTCGGCGTCAGGGGTGTGTAAGAGAGAGAGAGAGAGAGAGAGAGAGAGAGAGAGAGAGAGAGAGAGAGAGAGAGAGAGAGAGAGAGAGAGAGAGAGAGAGAGAGAGAGAGAGAGAGAGAGAGAGAGAGAGAGAGAGAGAGAATGTGAACGAGTAAATGAGTGAATAAGAGAGATAGGGGCTTTTTATTCCTCCCTTTACTCTAACCTTTTCTTTCTCTTCCTCTTCCTTCGTTTCTTTCCCATCATCTTACCCTACATCGACCCCACCCTTTGTTACTACCCTTCATTTTCCCTCCTTCCCCCACCTCTCTCTCTCTCTGGTTGGGTAGATAGTTGTACTGTTCTTGTTCGGTCCCAGTAATTGGTGGAAGTGAATAATTTGAGGCAACCATCACCATGCATGTAACTTAGAAGGAGAGGCAAGGAGGGAGATAAAGGGAGGGGTAGATGGAAGAAAAAATAGGGGAGGGGTAAGGAAAGAAAAGGTAGAAGTATTGGAGAAGGGAAACTAGAGGAGAGGAAGGGAAAAAATAGAAGAGAGGGGAAGGAAAGGAAAGGAAGAGATAGTAAACCATTGATACAGTACAGAAAATCCTACCTCTTTTTACCTCCCTCTCTCTTCCCCCTCCCTTCCCTTCTCAGAGTACAATTATTCTATTAAGTATGTCAACTATAGCACGCATCCCTCCCTCCCCCTTGTCTCAGTCTGTTTCTTCTTTCTCGTATGCTTTCTGTCAATATATCTCTCTCTCTCCACTTCTTGCTATCTCTCCCTTCCTTCCAATCTCTCTATTCCTTCTGTTTATCTCTCAGTCCCTCATCTTTCTAGCTCCATTCCTCCCCTTCTGTTTACTGTCCCTTCAACTCCTCCTTTTCTATCTCTTTTTCACTATGGTACCCTTTCCTCCTTTTCTGTCTCAAATAATTTCCACTTCCCCCATTTTTCTCTCTCTCTCTCTCTCTCTCTCTCTCTCTCTCTCTCTCTCTCTCTCTCTCTCTCTCTCTCTCTCTCTTCTCTAGCGTGAGATGAGAGGTCTGGGGACAATCACAAAAAATTACTCCTAATTTTGTCCCTTCAATTACTATTCTTTCCCTTATCTTACTATCGCTTTCCTGCCCTTCCTTTTCCACTCTCTCTGATGTCCCTTGCCTTCCCTTCCCTCCCCTTACCTCTACCCCCCCTCCCTCTCTCTTCCTTTCCTTCCTCCACTTCTATCCCCTCCCTCTCCCTCCCTTCCCTTCCCCCACCTGTCCCTCATCATCAATACCCCCACTTACTCCACTCATACTTCCCCTTCCATTTCCCGCTTCAACCCCCCCAACATCACCTCTCTCTCTCTCTCTCTCTCTCTCTCTCTCTCTCTCTCTCTCTCTCTCTCTCTCTCTCTCTCAAAAGGAAAAGTGTGAGAGAGGGAGGCAGGGGGACAGAGAGATCGACACAGAAAGAGACAGAAACAGAGGGAGTCGGATATACACACACGTAAGAGAAGCCACTCAACCAAAACCCGTGTATAATGAGAGTTACAGTTGAAAATAAGACCATCAACCTTCAGTTTCTAGTCTCCAGCAGGTGGTCTGTTTATATGTGTGTCTGTCTTTCGTCAGCGAATTGGGGGCTACCGATTCCTCTCCAAACTATGCGGTAAAACAACAAACTAACCGAAGTATATTGAGGTGCTGTGTATTTTGGCTACTGATTCCTCCAAACTATGCAGCAAAACAAACTAATGGAAGTATATAGAGGTGCTGTGTATATTGGCTACTGAATCCTCCAAACTTGATCCTTATCACGATTTCCACCATTGGAGAAAAAAAAGTGTAAATATCCACACATTCCTCGGCGTAGTTCTCCTAACGACGATAAACAAACTGGGAAAAAAAATATATATAAAGATCCGTGGCAAAAGTAACAAGGAGGAGTTACTTAAGGGAAGAGGAAAGATTGCAGTTAAGGGAAAGAAAGTATCTAGCAAATCTGCCTGACGTAAAGAATTAAAGATTAAAAAAATTTATATATATATAATAATAAAATAAACTCTCGGGCGTGAAGGAAGGAAGACTGGTGGTGGGCTGGAGGGAGAAGATAGCTAGGCCTATGGTAGATGGACGGGAAAAAGGAAGGATCGGAGAGGTGGAGAGGCAAGGTTGAAAGAGCTTAGTTAGTGTTACCTCTTGAAAGAATGGGTATATATATTTTTTATTTTGAGAAAGAGAGAGAGAGAGAAAGAGAGTCGCCATCAGTGTTCGTTTTAAGGGTAAAGTAAAATATGAAAGGCATTTGCTAATGAGAGCAGTAGGGTTGAAGGAAGAGGCTTATGTGAACGAAAGGGAGGTGAAGGAGAAGGAGGAGGAAGATCGAGGAAGAGAAAGCAGATTGAAAGGAGCAATTTAAATACAAGAAATAGTTGTAAAATGGGAAAGAGGTGAAAGATGGAAAAATAGTAATCAAGATGGGGAAAGAAGTTGGCGGGAAAGATGTGTGTGACCAACGGAGGAAGGGAGGGAGGGAGGGTGTGTGGGTACGATTTAGAAGGGAGGAAAGGCACACACACACGAACACACTCATAATATTATAGTTTCATCACTGCCTTCCGATTTCTGTACATCTTCGTCTATTTCTGGTTTATCGTGTTTCTTGTATCCCCGCCACTGGTAAAATAATAAGAGTAGTAAGAGAAAACTGAGAGGGAAGGAGGAGGGGCTATGAGTAAAGGAGGGAGGGGCCACCACGCAACAAACCTTCACCGAGTTGCTGACACTCAGACAGTCACTCAGTCTCACAGTCACAGGCTCACAGCCTCAGCAGGCCCTCAGACCTCAGTAACCCTTGAGACAGTGTAAGGGTAGGGTGTGTGTGTATGTGTGCTCGTCTTCATAGGGTAGTTCACACAGACACCCTGTTAGTACACGAGCCATTGGACTCTCATACCTGAATTAGTATCATCCATACACATACAATAAGGAAATAATACGAACCTAAAGTATCTCCCAGCTATAGCGTATACTTTAGTCGCATCGAAATTACCAGGAATATATACTGTATTTTATCTTGAAGTGACTATGGACGCTACGATAGCACTCGAAAATAATATTGATCTCCGTGAAATAATTGAAAATAAATAACGTGTTGGATAAAAAATGTATATATGTGTGTACGTGTGTCCGTCCAAGAAAGGAGGCGGACTGGGCCTGTGATCTGAGGCTGTGGTAATTTGAGAAAGGAATACAAAAGTCTTCCGAGGAATATAATATAGCAGTACTGTACATTCAGAAGAGGAAAATCAAAGGTTGTATGAAACTTGGTAACCCCTTATCAGTAGAAACAAGGTGAAACATGGGATAAAACCTAAACGTGAAAATCTTGTTAATTAAAAATCTCTGTGTACCATGAAAACAGGTCTAAATCTCAATCTACCACGAGGCATACAGTATATTAATTAAGGATAATAGTTTTGCTGTTTGTGTATTAAAGATACTGGGTACACATGATGGTGTCAGTGGATGGTAAATTAGCCTGCCTTTATTGAGAAGGAATGTGGTGTAAAGTTGATGAAGGTTCAGTGCACGAAGAAGACCCACTAAGAAAAGTGACATTCGGATAGACACCAGGACAAATGAAACATGGATACATAATTAAAGGCAATATATAAAACAGAACTCTATTTATCTAGTGATACCTATATTAGAACCAAACACAATAGTAGGTAAACACATCTTCCAAACCTTTATATGTGTACACAGTGAAGATTCCCCCGTATTTAGACAAGAACCCCTCGCTCGCTACTGAAGGAGGAAAAAGAATCCTAACTAACGATGGCACTGTAGCAGAACACCAACACTATATTACTACTGATACTTCCACTAACAAGCCTTAATTAGTGAAAATATGACTCTGCCCTGAAGAATGAACACGCGCTGCTTTTCTTGTTACAATTACGACATGAAGTTGTGGACGATGGGTGATGGTAGTGAAGGAGGAGGTGGTGGTGAAGGAGGTAGTGGTAGTGGAGGACTAAGAGGAAGGACGAGAGTAGTGTTGGTATTATTATTGGTGTTTATGATGGTGGTAGGGGGGAGGGCAGTGGATATGGGTACAGGGATGGACATGCCAACCAGGAAATGCGAGAGGATCACCATACCCATGTGTAAGGAGATGCCCTACGTTACTACCAGGATGCCCAACATGCTGGGACACTTCGACCAGGCAGAGGCGGCCATACAGGTGAGAGAGAAGGAGAGAGAGAGAATCCGAAAATATAGGTTACGTCATAAGGCAGTAAGTCACACGCATTGCTCCTACTACTAATATATCTAGGTTATTACAAGGAAATGTGGTAAATAGCTAAGGTAACAGCTAGTGAACTCGGCCATAATGAAAGAGGAGGAGGAGGGCAGGGTTGGAAGGAAGCCGTAAAAAGCGTCGTCGGGCTGGGAGAAGAAACATAAGATAAGGCAAGTGATAAGAGACAAGCGAGGCGGCTGCTGGCACTACATTGAGAGAGAGAGAGAGAGGGGTAATGGAGAAAGAAAAGGGAAGGGTCAGGTAGAGAGTGATAAAGGCAGGGGACGAAAGTAAAAGGGGTAAGAGGGTGGGGTAAAAAGAGATTAGTAGATTGAGGAGAGGAATAGAGAGGGAAAGGGAGAGAGGGGAGAGGAACTGTGATAAGCAGAAACAGAGGTAAAGAGGGTTGGCGAGGCATGAAAGGCAGGCACAGGCAGGCAGAGATAAGGGAAGTGGAGGGTTAAGAGGTTGATAACAAAAGGAAGCTTTGGTGGAGACGTTGATGGCGGGCAAATACTAAATACACTGTAGGAATAAGGAATGGGAGTGTCGCGCGTTCGAGTTTGGATTGAAGGGAGGAAAACAGGAAATCGGATCGGAAAAATTGTAAATATAATAATAATAATAATAATAATAATAATAAAAATAACAACAAAAATATAATAATAACAATAAAAATAATAATATAATATAATAATATAGGCGAAAATATCAATAAAAACAAAAAACAAATTACAAATAAAACATAGGAATATGATAAAAGACAAGGCGCGACGTAACATAATAACTTAAATAAGGTAAAAAATATATCCGAGTCCCAAATAAAATGAAAACACGAAAAAGTACAGTTTCTCATTAAATTACACGTACGACAAAACTGAAGAAGGTGATGCAGGTATGGTACTAATGGGAGGTTACATACATACATACAGAAACCTTATGATAGGGGTCGGCTACCTTAGAAAGCCATACAATCCTATTAAGGGGATAATATACTCGTGGTACACATTACAGCGACTTGATTCCACTACAGTACGGTATCAAACATCAATTGTAAGGCCAAGGAACGGTGTGTGTATAGCGGAAGGTGTTGGTTGAAGAGTGACAGAGACGGATGAACAGCACACACACACACACACAGAGAGAGAGAGAGATGGACAACACACACACACACAGAGAGAGAGAGAGAGAGAGCACACATACACACACACACACAGAGAGAGTAACAACACAATACCACTGATAACGTCACAACAAAACCACGCTGCTATCTTTATGGTTATGGTGGAGATATAATGGTAGTGGTGAGAGAGTGAGAGGAGGTGATAGATAGTGTTTTACGAGGCTTGTAAATATAAAAGGCTCCCCGTATCAACCAACCAACCAACCCAACTTCATTCCCTTCGCATTACACAGCCCACTCTATGCTAACCTATGTAACCCTAATGAATGAAAGGTGGTTTTTGTATTCTCCTCTTCCTGTAATAGAGTAAAAAATAACTGATGGTGATGGTGGTGATGCAATTATTTTATCTTTCTCTATTTTCACCTCAGTTTATAGATGTGTGTGTGTGTGTGTACTGTAGATATGCACGTGGCTCCATGCAACACTTGCTCTATACAACTCCTCACGGTCACCCCCGTTTATCACTGTTCCTTCACCTGCACACAATTACACACCTCCTGCACACCTCAACCATGGATGCGACCTTCTCTTTCTCTCCTTCCTCCTGTACACCTTCCAACACCTCGTCTCACTTCACTCTCCTTTATTTTTCTCCCTTATAATTTCTCCCATGGCAGATTTTAGTTTGTTCTCTCTTTTTACCTACACCACCCTTCTATATCACATCACCTCTCTACAATTCCTCTTCATCCTCCTTCTCCACCTCCCAAGCACCTTTCTTACTTTCTCCTTCTTCCCTTTCTCCTATTTTCCCAAGCACCTACCTCTACCACTTCCTCTGCTCCCCCCAAAACTCTTCTCTTCCCCGTGTAACATCATCAACACTGTCCGCCCCACCACACCAATTCTTCCCACGTTCTTTATTGCCTCGGTCACCACAAGAGTTCCACCCACTCACCCACCCTGGCCGACTCTCCATTACTTCCACAGCCACCACAACCACCATCCATCCTATACCCTCCACACTACCACTACAACCACCATCCATCCTATACCCTCCACACTACCACTACAACCACCATCTATCCTATACCCTCCACACTACCACTACAACCACAATCCATCCTATACCATTCACACTACCACTACAACCACCATCCATCCTACCCTCCCCACTACCACTACCACTACAACCACCCTCCCCACTATCACTACCACTACCATCCACCCCCACTACCCTCTACAACCACAATCCATCCTACCCTCCCCACTACAACCACAACCACCCTTCATCTTACCCTCCACTACCATCATCACTTACACCGCCCCATAAAAATACACAAATAAAAATAACCAGTAGTTTCTTGTTTACACTCCCCGGTGCCTCAAGGTCATTCATGTAAAACACACACACATACACACACACTTTATATATCATTACCCGACTCTAAGGAAGGCAGACCCATTCCACGGATTGCATTACACATTTATCGAAAAGCCAAACTATTGAATGAGAAAGCCAGCACATTTTCGTCAGTAAAGAAAAAAGATAATGGAGGCCTATCATTAAATACTTCCAACTTTATTTTTATATACCACTCCCGTTTCTTATGACAGTTATTATGGAACAGTTTTTTTTTCACGTTATATTGTGTAAATTTTCAATATGGATGAACAATATATACAAAATTAAGAACTAAACGAAGCTCTTTCCCAATTGAAGAACCATGATTTTGTTGTCTAGATAAACCATTCTCCCTCCCTAATATCTATCTTTACCATTTTTCTTTCCTTTTCTTTCATAGCTTACATTCATTCTCACTCTTTACCAGCCTCCTTCTCTCCACTCTCTTCCTTTATTCGTTTGTTCTTTACCATCTTCCTCTCTTCCCCCTAATACCTCCTTTATTTCCCAAGCGTCACTCAATTCTATCCTTTCTCCCTTCTCTCTCTCTATCTCTCTCTCCGTCGGCGTGTTCCTTGCACTTGCCTCTGCACCAGCAACACAAGAGGTCTGCCGGTCCGCTCTCTAATTTACCTACTTTTTCCACTAATATATCGCCTGTAATTACCTTGGTTCCTCGTGCTTGCCTCCCTTCCCTCCCCTCCCCCCCCCCCCCCCAAGAGCTAGTCTACTCCTCCTCCTCCATGTTCGTTTGTTCCCTTCCATTCTCCTCTCTTCTCTTTCCTTCCACATTCCTCCTCCATGTTCATCTTCTCCCTCTCATTGTCCTCTCTTCTCTTTCCTTCCATATTCCTCCTCCATGTTTGTCTGCTCCCTCTCATCCTCCCCTCTTGTCCTCTTTCCTACCATACTCCCTCGTTATTTCAAGCATAATAATGTCAGTAATGTCATCTGTAAGTATGTTTATATACCACATCGGCACATCACACCGAGTATGAGTGACAAAAAAAAATTTAAACACGTTATATTCGTCGTCATTTCTTTCTGACGTATACTCTCTTGACGGTACTGATTCCTCCAAACTATGCCACGAAACAAATCCCCTATTAGTATAACACTCAGTCATTTGTTTCCTGGTATAGCTTGGAGGAATCAGTAGCCCTCCAATTCACCAACAACAAGCGTGAAGTGAACGGATTATACTATCGTGTTTTCCAGCTTCACGCCTCTCCTCCTTGCCTCAGCTCGTGTGTAATATATAATTGCATAAAAACATCTGCCACATCGAGCAAGCAACACCGGACACTCTCAATTGGCCCGGCCTGTTAAGTTAGACACCCAATTACGGTAGTAAATTGCTTCGATATACGGTAATTGGCACCTTAATCCGGTTGCCAAACAGCTCCTTTCATTATTTTTTTCCAAGGCTAGTCTCCGACTACTCTGCTGGGGTGATGCCTCAAGTGTTGGTACATCAGAGAAAACTGATTCGTCCAAATTATTCCAAGCAACAGTCCTCCATTATTTTTGTTCATATGGCTCTGCTTCTTGGCATACTTTGGAGCAATCAAGGCGATCCAAAGTACCAAAAGTATACTGTTCCTTTAAAACCATTCTACGCTCTCGTGTGTCTCAGTATCCCGTATGCTAAACAGTCCCAACAGACCCCGACATCATTAAACATATATATATATAAATAAGAAATAACGATGAAATAAATAGATGCCTCCTATCCAACAGGTCCTAATGTATGGAGCATTGTTTCATCCGCTCCAAAGGCCGACCAGATTTCACGGGCTTGTTATGTTCGCGAGTGCTCCTCCAACCCACCACCCCTAGTCTATACATCACTTATAAACCCCGCTCTACCTTTGTGTGTGTGAGCATGTGTGTGGCCCCTTTGACTCGTCCTGATCCCGGTTGACACATTCTGAGGAGATAAGACCCGAGGTGATAACTGCTGACTTGCTAGGCGTTATCGTGGACATCAAAGCGGCTCCACGTTTGATAGGTAATGAGGAGGGAGGTGTTCGGATCCTCAACGGACGACTTCCATTTCCCGTCGCACTTCAAAACTACAGTGAATAAAATCCCCGTATTAATCAGTAATCAATGATATAAATATACTAATTGGCTTCGCTTGGAATGGTATGTGAATATAAAGCATGTTTGAACTAAGAGAAGCGTATGTCAACCCAAGTCGTGGAGGCGTTAGTCAGTGAGTGGGAGGGGCTTTCGTGCTGGGATGGAGGAAGGGAGGAATGGTTGGTCACTATACTGGTGGTGGTGGTGGTAGTTGTGTAGGAGGGGAAGGAAAGTGAAGGTTCTGTCCTTCATCTTACTTGTATACAGTACTTTTTTACACACTTATAAATAAATAAATAAATAAATATCAGTAGCTTAATGTGGTAGCGTTGATAGAAGGACGTGCCAGAGAGGCGTATAATTAGCCTATAGGAGGGAAGAGGCCGTACTGGACTTATGGGGGTTTAATTATAGTAGTGTCGTTGGTAGTAACTCTGGAGTAACCAATTCCTCTAAACTCTTCCAACCAACAGGATGCCATTATATTTATTCATTGGTCCTGTTTTCTGATATTTTTTGGTTGAATCCAGGCACGCCAATATACCAAAAATGTATTACCCCCTTAACCCTATCTCGGCAGCATACATGTTTACGGAAGCCGTGCTGCAAAAAAACATTAATAACTTCGAAAATGTTAAACTTCGGCCGCCAATGTTATGTCGCTAAACTGGCATCATGTACAGTCCTCACCACAAGTCATATAGCCTCTCCATTTTGACAGTATCGTGGGCGAATGAGACATACTTTCCTCATCTACTCAATTATGATATACCCTAAAGTTTCATTCAACCCAGATGGGATTTTTTTTTTCTATTCCCAACATTATAACAAAATTGGTTAGCATCGTCTCACAGTGAGGCGAATCGCAATGGGACATAATTCTGGTGTTGACTGTACACTCCACGGGCTGGTAAATGCTGAGAAGGGAGGGGAATGGAATGGAAGGGAGAAGAGGGTATTGGAGTTGAATGGAAGAAGAGGGTAGGGTAGGAAAACGGAGGGGGGGGGGAGGAATGGAAGGAAGAAAAGGGTAGGGAAGCGGAGGGGGGAAGGGAAGGGAGATGGTAGGGAAGTGGGTGAGATGGGTAGGGGTGGAGGAATACAGGACCTGCCTGGTACGCCGTGACTGTTGGGTCCTGACTCGTGACGATAAATTCTATACACTGCCTCCAAGCTGATGTGGCCGTCATTCACGTTACATCACTGTGCTGTCTGTCAAAGCTAAATTAGACTCCATTCAACCACCCGAGAGTCTGCCCTCGGGAGTATCACAAAATTGTTCCCCCTATACAGTAGGTTCAAGTTGCATACACAACAGACTTTATATATACGTGGTTCTTATTTATACAAAGATGATAATTAATATGCATCTTTAATAACAGTTATAAATAAAAATTTGTATAATGCATAAACTCGTAAATAAAATACTGTATGACTACAGTAAAAACATATTACGCAAAAAAAAAAAAAAAAAAAATGCTCATTGAGATTCTCATGATTTTTTTTTAAAGTAACTTTAAATGCTACTCTCGTCTCATAATAAAAAAAAATAAAAAGTCAACTTAGTCACCAATAAATAATAAAGTATAAACAAATAAAAAAAGAAGTTACCTGGTATATAAAAAATCCAAAATACAAGAAACTGTGATCTTTCCTACTGACTGGCGCGTAGTAGAGAACTTTTGACTCCAACTGTGCATACCTTATTTGTACACTGGCTAATGACCGTCCTCCCCTTTCTTTAGTGGCGGCACAGCTTCCAGTGAACAACAACAGCAACTTTGCCACTCCACTGTACTCCACTTTTTTTTCCTTTAGCTTGACGAGAATGTACTGAATCATTTATTTAATTTCTGAAGCTTTTTCGGTAATTGTAAAGTAGTTCAAGACAAATTACACCAACAATATACATACGGTAACTAGGTACCTGTAGTTAACTGCATTTTATAAACACTGAAATGTACAGTACGCCAATCGAGTATTCTAAGCTCATAGTACTTTTCTTAGAAGGGCATCGGTGCATTTTCGACAGGATAAAAAGAAGAAAAAAAATCGTATTACTAAAGTCATCCCTGAAAACTATACCCTCAATGCCATCACGTAAACCTTCAGGCAGTTACTAAAAAAAAAGTCACATTTCCTGCTATACATCCCTTCTAAGTATTATCAGAATTTATGACCTTATATACAATCATGTAGGTTACACTGGTATCGCCTACATTCCATGCAGTGTTTATGAGTTGAAGATAAGTAAGTACCTTTATATAATATGTTGCGTATATACGGTATATTATTGATGTAATTTGTCTTGGATTTCATTACCATTGCCGAAACGTTAAGAAATGTAATGAGGGAGCAGGTATGTACATTACTGTTATGTTAAAAATATGAAGTATACTTAGACTGTTTTCTGGCAAAGGTGGAAGGAAGTTTAGCTTATGATTCGGCGACAAAATCTTAAACCACCCTTACTTAGTTTCAGGATAGGCGTGTGTGTTGCAGCAGCACGCTCTCGGTACATTGGGGACAATAAAGTTTAATTTCTTACTTCACGTTAACAGTATATTATTCTCATCTTATAGTCGTGGTCACAAAACTCCTTCAAATGCCTTACAGATCGACAACATCTTTCGGGTGGGGACATAACTTTAGTCTCTACTGTCTTTCATAACCGTGGACACAAATACCGTCACACAATACTACAGTATAACAATAATAATAATAACAACAGTTTCATGACATTACCTGCGTGTGGAGAGAGAGAGAGAGAGAGAGAGAGAGAGAGAGAGAGAGAGAGAGATTGACATGCTCTTACCTACCAGAGCGTGTGTGTGTGTGTTTCAGGTCCATGAGTACATGCCGCTGGTGGACATTGGATGCAGCCCTAAGTTGAGGTTCTTTCTGTGTTCCCTGTACGCCCCGATGTGCACTCCAGTCGTCAGTACCAGCATTACGTCCTGTCGCTCTGTGTGTCTCGAGGTAAGGCAACCATGTCATCAAATGTGAAAAAATAATAACATGCTACATACACTAATGCAAAAATAACAACATATATCTACACATACGATACTAATATAACACCAGCATACCGTCTTGTCAACAACCACACACACTAGCTAGTCTTTAAGTTCACCACTAACATGCACCAATACCACCAATAGACCGTACAAGACCCCCTCACACCCTAAAGAGTATAAACCACAAACTCTTCGTGCATCTCAACACATTAACTCCTATCATTCTACACACACCACTACCAGTCCCTGGAGTCCGTGTACAGTCGTGGTATGAAGTTGTGTCACCTCTTTGGTATGATGGTGGACTTTGATAATTATATTTATCGTGAATGAGACGTGACTGTTTCTTCTGTGTGGCTGTAAATCATGGAAATAACAGTCGGAATAATACAAGTTTCATTCACAACAGCATACACTATTTTCAATGTTCACCATCCTACTAATGAGGCAACAGTACTTTCTGTGATGACTGTACATCAGTAGCAGCAGCATCAGCAGCTCCAAATATGACTGTTCTCGAGGGATTGAATGAATGATAGCAGAACCTACTTAACATCAACCCACTGTGTATGTGTGTGTGGTAACTTTAATAGGATATCTTTTTAATATTTATTTTCATGTGTGTGTAAACATGATGGTTACTTAAGGCTTCTTTTCGTGTGTGTGTCAGACAACCAAAAATTCTGCTGCTTGTCGTGTAAACGCAGGTGATAATGTTGTGGATGGAGGCTGACGGACGCTGACATAAATGTTGACTTGACCTTTCCCTGCCTGACATTACCTGCACCACATGAATATTTGAGCATTGGCCTCATCAGTCATTAGCTCGATATTTTCACTGGGGCTTGTAAAAAAATCGAGGGTTGTCACGTAGTTGCTATGTGTTTGTTTTTTTTTTTTTTTTTTTTTTTTTTTTTTTTGTGTGTTATGTAGATCTTACTTCCTACTTTGACCTTCTTGATGTATTACTTCACTGAACACTCATCATATGCATTACAATCTGCATTCTGAACATAAATAGGTCTCACAACTCCACGGGTTTCGCACAAACAGATTTAAATGTCAAAAACTGTAACCAGCCTGTACATTCAGACTGGGGCAACTTAAGTGGCTGGGTTGGGTTAGGGTGTAGGTTATTTCCTCAAAATATGGATGAAGAAATTAGTCGGAAAACACAAGGTATAATAATAATAATAATAATAATAATTTTGTGTCGACAAGGGCCATATTGCGACAACCTTCATCTTAATAACGCTACTATTAAATTCATACATAAAATATTGGTGCTACTCTAATTCTCATTGTAATAATAATACATACAACCTGTACCCAAACGATTATCTAACATCATTATCACAAATGACTGCCTCAATGTTGAGCCAAATCAGAATAAAATTACCCTTCAATAACAATTATAACATGATATTAACATCATCGGCAGCTGACGGAACTGCCTTGATGCCATAGATGACGACGTAACGTTAAAGAAACAATCTTATTTTGACCAATTTTCCCATCACCACGGAAATGATATAATGTCCTTTGGGTATTTATTGAAAGAATTGCCGTTTTGTAGCAGTGTTGCCAGATCCGGCTAGGTCCCAGTATTTTGCCCGTCATTTCCTGTACTTTACCACGGTTATTTCCCGGTAGTTTGCCCAGGTTAGGTCCCGGTAGTCTGCTGTGGTCTAGGTTACGTAAGGTCAGGCTAATTTCAAAATGCTCCATTTGGAAATGAGGCATTTGCGGAGGAAATGCCATAGAAGAAAATAGTCTTAGAATGGTCTAAATGAGTGGGTAATGAAGGTAGAAAAACCGTACGTAATAACGGTAATTCTTTCAATGTTTACCTTGGTGTCACACATTCCAGAAAAACAATTGTACTCTGGTGACATCACTTAGGAAGATGATATAATGTTAAGATATTCATACAAATCAGAAAATAAGACCTTCTAAACCTAATCACCTGACACATCCCTAAACCAACACCCACAAAACAAACTAAAATAATGACATAAACACGAGAGTATCACTAACGTCACCTCTAAAGTCAGACACTATGAATGCCTTCCAATCAGGAGTAGGCTGACCGATCCCCATGCACATTATCACAAAATAAGTAACTAATTAAAGGAAATGTTGTCACCACGTCAGCTGTATGTCTGAAGATTCTATGAAGTCAGCATGCCAGTTGATATCTCACTCATGACTGTCAAGTTATCGTACGGAATACATAATTGTTGTACTTTTCAATTATTTTCCCCCCATGACTTATAAATATCAGCAGATCTTCATCATGCTTCTCATGTTACCGTATCTTTCCCTACTGCTATTCATCCCTGACAAGAAAATGTTTCCATTCTTAAACTTACTGTATAATTAATTAACCTCTCTGCAGTCTTGTGATCTTGTCTTTGCAGCCAAATTACAGACCATGAACTTACCCATGTCAATATTACAGGTGAGACAGAAGTGCCTTCCGGTGCTTCGTAAATTCAACTTCTCATGGCCTGCTCCATTGGACTGTTCCCGCCTGCCCATGCCTGGAGATGATGCTATGTGTATGGAGGTTCCTAGCAACATTAACACCACCAGCAGCAGCAGTACCATCACCACCCCAACCACCTTACACCATCACCCTTATCCTGACCACACACACACACCCTCTCAGTCCTTGGTGGGTTTTTAATGATGGAAAACACTACTGATGAAATAATATGTCATTTCTACATTATTTTTCTTCTTCCTACCTCATTGTTTTTTCTCCCTGTCTAGTACAGTATATCAGATCTTAATTATGCTTCTTAGTCTTAACACAATTATCTTTCATTCCAGCTTTCCATCCTCGGCCAAAATATTTTTTTATTTAAAAAAATGTAATTAATTCATTTTTCAGCAGTTTTGTCTTTGCTTTATAGTCCTGAAAATATTGACAGTTGACTTTTAACATTTTGAAGAGATCAAAACATCACACTTACCTTGCCAATATTATGTTCAGTAGTAAACACTCAGTATGTTTATTACCTATATCAGAGGTTAATGTTCAATGTCAAACTGCCGGAACCTTGAGCCTCGTTCATCTCTGCCGCTTTCCCACCAACCACACTGCTGTTAATTCATTGTCATATCCTGCTACCCCTACATCCTCCCACCTCACTCTCTCTCTGGTCATCTGAATATTGGTTATTGTTTCACTACCTTCTCAGTTATACTCACTGGTTTACCTTGCATTAGTAACCAGGCATTTGAACATCATTTTCATATTAACTCATTGACCCACCTCCTCCAATTTATACTTTGTTAAACTCTGGCTATAATATATCGACAGCTATTACCACCACCTCAAAGTGCCATTATGTTATATGCCCAATATATCTTTCATGTAGTTACAGTGTAGTATTAAACAATAATCTGTCTAATGGTAACCTATATACAAAAAAAAAAAAAAAAAAAAAAAACTATGGAATTCCTTATAATGTGGAAAAATGCAGTTCTGGTGAAAATTGCTTGATGGTACAGTATATGAAAGAGCTATTGATTCTTCCAAACGATACAGTATCATTAAACAGATTCCCTATTAATACCACAGAGGTCATCTGCTTTGTGGCATAGATTGAAAGAAATAGTAGCCATCCAATTTTCCATCGAAAGATTTTCCCCATTAAAAATATGCACGAAAGAGAACATTACCATTGTACTGAAGTGCCTTTTATTATCCCCAGGAGCCAGGAGTGTCCGTGTGTCCCCCGAGGCAGACGTGGGTTGGGGTGCGTGGGGGCGGCACCTGTGTGGGTCGCTGCCACCAGGACATACTCTTCAGGCGGTCCGATAAACATTTTGCTGAGGTGTGTCTTTGGGGTGGGGCAACAGGTGGCGGTGAAGGAATATTGTAGCTGATTAAGGAGACACTGTACTGTATACTCTCTTTTTGGTAATTTGATGAGCTGCTGATTCCTCCAAACTATGCAACAAAATTATTAGTGACATTCAGGTCATCTGTTTCCCAGCACAGTTCAGAGGAATCAGAAGCCTTCTAATTCATCAACAAGAGAGTCTCCACATAAACTTGTGTATGTTTATAGTAGTTAAATAAATCATGTGTGCATACTGTATTTGAAATATGTTGACATGATGGATAAATCATTGTTAATACAGTATTTCTAAGATCATTATACTGTCCTGTAAAGCTTGTATAGAACTACCAGTTTTACACACGCATACAGACACACAATCCACTTGATTTTATGTTTGCAGGTGTGGATGTTGGTGTGGGCAAGCCTGTGCTTTGTGTCAACACTGTTCACTGTGCTCACCTTCTGGCTGGAACCTGCACGTTTCCGTTATCCTGAACGTCCCATCATCTGCCTCTCACTATGTTACTTCCTCTACTGTCTTGCTTACCTTGCCAGGTATATTTTTATTAATTATTATTTTTTGTTGCATATTTTCTCACTGGCTAGAATTATATACCATTTTCTTAGGATATTGACCTGATAGACTGAAATATGAAAAATTTTAACAATGGAATTAATGAGAAGTTTCTCACTTGACTTTAGTATACTGTAGCTTAAAGAGTTAGGTAGGAAAATGGTGTACCCAGTCGTATACACTGTACAGTAATGTATTGTAATTTATTGGTTTACTTTACTTTGCAAAATAAAAGTGCTAATTACATTAAATGGAAGGGATATACTAATTCTTGATTCACTTTGATAAGATTTATGTAAGCTTTATATGTACATGGAAGGGATATACTAATTCTTGATTCACTTTGATAAGATTTATGTAAACTTTATATGTACAAGTCCATAAGTGTGTGTGTTAATTTATATGTATGTTAACAGACTGGTGATACCGGTGGAGGTGCTGTCGTGTGAGGTGTCCCCCACTGGAGTGTCACATCTCATAGTGGAAGGTCTTCAGTCTTCTGGTTGTGTCATCACCTTCATTCTCCAGGTCAGATTTTTCTAAATTAGATCAGGTCACGTAGAGTCAGGTTCTGATTATATGTTGCTTGTAATCTTTATAAATTAGGTGTTTCCTACTGTTAAAACTTGTATATCAGGAAGCAATTCCCTATCAATGATATTAAAGCAATGTAGCTGAAAATCAAGAACCATAAATGTGGCACCTGCTTAGTACTGTTAGTTGCATTTGAGACAATTTTTTTTTGTGAATATGGTTAATAAAATAAGATACTGCAGTCATTTTATTACTATTATTTTTATCATGGGCAGCCAATGAAATTAGTGATTGAAATCAGACAAGCTTACTCAGCCAACAGTATTTCACAGGTGACATATATACAACTCTGGATCACCACCTGAAAAAAAAAAAAAATGTTTAATCATGGAGTGTTGTTTTTGCAGTACTATTTTGGGATGGGTTCTGGCCTGTGGTGGGTGGTGCTGACCCTGACCTGGTTCCTCTCGGCGGGTAAAAAGTGGTCATCCGAGGCACTGGCAGCCTATGCGTCCTACTTCCATGCTGCGGCCTGGGGTCTCCCGGCTGTTGCTACTATCATTATATTGGCCCTCAAGCAGGTGGGGAATGACACAGTTTTATACTCCGACTCCATCTGTGTTGTAATGAATAAAGAAGGATTCCTTGTTGGTGGAAATGGAGGGTGAATATTATTATACTGTACAGTACTACCATACTCTGCCACGAGACAGATGATTTCAGGAATACTAATAAGGGATCTGTCTTCACTTAATTTTGGCAATTTCTTTATGTACACAATTATTTTACTCAATAACTTATTTTTCAGCAATTCATGTTGCCTAAAGTTCACAATTTACTCTAGGCCTCGGTTTCCCCAATGTCTCAAATTATTGTAGTGGTTACTTGCCTGTAGTAATTAACTCTCCCTGGTGTGTATATAGGTGGATGGTGATGAACTGACTGGTATTTGCTACGTGGGCCACCTGCGAGGATGGGCACACATAGCATTTGTTGTGGCACCATTGTCCGCCCTCCTGGCACTGGGCACTCTCTTTATCGTGTTGGGATTCGTAGCACTCTTCCGGATCCGTCGTACCATCAAGAGTGAGGCGGACAGCACACGCTCTGATGCAGGTCACTAGTTTACCTCTATGTACTTTTTTTTATAGTTTTGGTCAGTTTCTTTTGGCTCTTCAACTGTCCCTCTTTTCCTTTTATTTTCATTAGTGCTTGCTGTCCCTCCAATGTATCTCCTTCTCTTCTCCTCTTGAGTGCCTGGGCCCAGTAGGCTATACTGTAGCCATATCAAACATTCATTCATATACATTTTTCAGGCACAGCATCAGATTAACATTTTTTACTTAATCAATTTTCCTGGCACAGTTCGAATAATGGATTAATACAACAGGTACCGTAATGCACAATAAGAACTGACTATTGTACATTCTGTATACCTATATGAAAATTTGAGAAATAAGGGTATCTTATGACAATTTTAAACATTTGCATATAAGTTAATTTACAATGATGGTGGTCAGGATGAAAACACAAATATTGTTGACCATTGTTTAAAAGCTATATACAGTATTAACATCAGACATTCGCTAACAGATCTCCATACAACGGGCACAATGTTACCTTTGTCGCCTTCACCACACCAAGTTGCTACAAATGTGACCAAGCTGGAGAAGCTGATGGTGCGCATTGGTGTGTTCTCTGTGTTGTACACGGTGCCAGCGGTGTGTGTCATCGCCTGCAATGTGTACGAGCACCTTGGCCGGGAGCGGTGGCAGATGTTGACCTCCGTGGCAGCGCTCCAGTGTGGGACTGGAAGGGCAAGGTCACACTACAGATATGCCAACACAGGCCAAGGTGCAGAAATATTAGTATTTTATTTCACTTACAAAACAGTCACACCACATAAACCAAAAAATATAAATTCATTATTCATCTCTGATAGTAAACGTTTTTGTATCAAAGATTTTAATCATGTTTCCTCTGTTTCCTGGGTGCAGGTTGTACGCTGGAGCAAAGTATCCCATCAGTAGAGATCTTTATGCTTAAGATCTTCATGTCTCTGGTGGTTGGCATCACCTCAGGCATGTGGATCTGGTCTTCCAAAACTGTAAGTCATGGAACAATATACTGTATATATATTCCGTTTAAAATGTATAATAATTATTTTAAAACAATTATAGATACAGTACTGACATTGTTGGAACACTTACATTACAACATATACTTTAATTAAAGTAGGTGCAGTGTAACAAATGGCAACATAAATTTGTTTTTTGTAGGTGTTGCTGTGGCAGAAGTTCTTCCAAAACTTATGTGGTCACACCAGAGTTCTGAGAAAGAAGAATGGGCACATGTATCAGCCTCCACCAAACCAACACCTCAATGCCCCTACCAAGACAACCAACGGCAACCATCACAACCTGCAGCCCCTCAGTGCCAACCAACCAGTGCCTCAGCCTCACCCTCCAGCCATCCCACCTACACACCCTCTACAGCAACCCAGCAACAGGTTCCAACAGATACCCACAATGCATCTATCACAAGTCTGAAGTCTTTACATTTCATGATTTCGGCCATATTGTTAAACATAAGACTGTATAAATAATTTTCTTTATCAACAAATGCTAGGCAAAGGAGATTTATGCCTTTACCCCAGATGATAAACACATGCATTATATTCTACAAATTATCTTGTTCACTGGTAATACCCTAGTTTCCCTGAGAATCAAATATGTAATATATAAATTTTTCCAGATACAAGAATCACATCACTATGAAGGAACCACATAAAAACTTTGAATATACAAAACATACATATCTGCTGTGCTTTAGTTGCTAAACAATAGGGTACTGTATATCAAAATATTTTTCACTTTCACACCAGCTTGATTTTCAAAGCTGTTATGCTGCATTATGTTGTACAGTTGGCCACAGTAATTGTTAAACAGGCTATATGGAATTATTCTGGAAGTACTGAAATGAATGGTCTACCAAGCAACTTTGTGATTGCATAACAAAGCTAATAATAATGTTATACTGCAGTAAAATAGTTTTACATTATAATATTATATATATTGTAAATCCTTGAAAACATGAGTATGTGTACGAATTCTTGTGGCCAATAGTACATCATAGCTGTTATTCTAAATAGTACAATTAGGTTTCTAAAAATATTCCAAAGAACTTGCAAATAAGGGTATTAGTACTGAATATGTGCATGTGTGTGCATATTTGGATATGAAGTGGCAAAGAACTTACATTTGCAACTGTGTGCAGCATGAAAGTTCCTAGACAATCACACTTGTTGGAAAGAAAAAATGTGAAAGTCTTGTGTTGGAGAATAAGAGATAGTTTCAGGGAATGATTTCTTGATGGTAAATTGGAAGGTTACAGATTCCTCCTAACTACACCACAAAATTGATCCCCTATTCATAACACTGAGGTCATATGCTTCTTGGCATTGTTTTGAGTTATATAGTAGCCCTCCAATTCACCAAGAAGAGAATCTCTGTCCATAACCAGTATTACAGTAGAACATAAGCAGTTGCAATCGTAAATATTTATTAACATTATCCGTGTAATATACCGTGTGTGTAGGAGTGAGGAGGTTGAGTAATTATGTACATTTATTTTTGTAAATATCCCAGTAAGAAAAATATAAAATAGCTATACTATATATATATATATATATATCTGTCATTGGTGTTTCTTCCACAGCTCATTATGTCCTGTACAGTCACAAACAAGAGGCATTTTCCACAGGTCATTTATTTTATTACAGTGAGATCAAGCACCAAGTCCTGAGGGATTCTTATGGCATGAAGACAAGCATGTAACTAAAATGTAGGTCAACAATAAAATACATTCACTTTCATGTTTAATAATAAAATCCAATTCAAAGTACCAAAATAAACTTTGGTGATAAATACATCAGTTAAGAAGACACTGTTCGGAGGGAAGTAAGTCAAAAGTGAGCCACAGTCACAGTGAAATGTTTTGTGTTCACAGCCACCAGAGGTCACCTGAGGCACATGCCTGGTGGTAGTTATTATCTATACTGGTTCTGGAACTTGAACCACTCTAGTAATTTCAACATAGCTATCTGTAAGTAGTGAAAAGATACCTAATACATATACACCAGCACCAGCCATGCAATCCAGCTGACCTCTGCTGGCAGTGATTGCAAATGTGTTCACCAAGACTCTACAAACTAACGTTGTTCGGTTGAGATGCCGTCGTCACACACAAACACAATTTGTACTTAACATTCACTGTACACACATTTTCTTGGCCTCGTGAAATAACAACTGATAAAAAATATAGTACAATTTCCTCTAAAAACGTCCTACATTAACATATAGTAAAAAGATTCAAAATAGCTAAATCAACTTACTATTAAGCACATCATCCATGCACCTGCCAAAAGCGAGGAGTAAGATTACTTCATTTTTCTGTCAGGATCGGGTTTTGCTCAAGAATAACATCATGATATACCCAGAGATTCAGATTCCAATTAAGGTTGCATTTGTTGGTATATCAGAGGGAAGGAACAATCTGGTTACAGCCAACTGGGTTTGGACCCTCATGGTGGTGGAAATACTATTAAACAGGAGGGGGTAAAAAGAATCATACATGAACTACATAGGGAGGAGGAAAATTGGCAACATAAACGGAAGTGTTAGCATGTCAGGAGTACAACAATTCAGAATATACATACCATAATAGCTACCATTTGAAAGTATGGAATACAGTACTCTTCTGCATTCTAACACAACGTAAACTAAAAGGGCAATTCTTATTTTCTAATTCAAATGAATTTTCAGTAAGAGCTGATGTCAGACATACCAACAAAATATTCAACTGTTGACTACAATAACAGTGGCCACACCATGACAGTGTTCTTGAATAAAACCCGTAGCATGAAGCACAAGAGGCGGGAAGGCAAGGCACCATAGTATAAAACACACACACATACGAGCATACAGTATCACGGCCTTCACTCCCTACCACCGAGTATGATTGACACTAACTCTGTAGAGCCTTTTCAAACAACTATATTCTTTCCTCTCCTTCATAAGTCACTTCAATCCTCTTTTATAACATTATCATTCTTACTTCCTTATTCACCACAAAGATAAATATGATTGAAAGAACATCGTTTCTTCTCATCAAATGCATCGTCTTAAAAAATTGGCTATACAGACAGCTCTAAATAAATATTCTGTACATAATAACTGATCATATACATCTCAGCTGCTGCCACAATTTTTAGCTTAATACTAAAGGCACTTTTTAGGTAATAAATGAATTATACAGCAACCACTCTGAGCATGAGCAGGACACATGCCTCAATGAACACTGGCATGTCAAACCAGAAAAGCAAAGGGATTTTATTCCCTTCATCCTCCTTTTGTGGAGTTCATAATATTGTTTGTAACAAGTCTGAATCCCTGTAGCTTTTCTTTACACATAATCATTCATTTTTAAACTAGTCTTGAAAATGATATACAAATCACTTTTGCACATCTTGGCACTCATCCAAGACTTGATTTGAGTAAGGTTCTGGGTCATACACATGAAATGTCATGAGCATGGCAATGACAATAACTGGCGTGATGGTTGCAATTATGCGTTTATGTAGCCGCTGTACCACTCATTCAGTCACTGCCATCCCTGACCCCGTGACTATGTGGCCCTTCATTAAATAAGCCTGGCCCTGTTGAGGTAGGCAAGGAGGACCTGGTAGACAAATCTATACTGGCCGATGGTCTGCACAAGGGCCATTCTCTGCTGCCGAAGGTGAATCAGGACCTTGGGAGGGTCGAGGGGGAGGTTGTGGTCGGAAGCTTCGAGGAGGAGATCACAGAGTACAGTAACACCAGAGCGTCCTACACCGGCTGAACAGTGTACCAAGACGGGAGTGTTGCGATTGCGCCCAACTCCTCGCACCTCCTGGTATGTGTACCGACGTAGGGTTGACATTTCTTCAAGGAAACCTAACAAAAAATACCAACAGAAAAATGAGTCACAGAACAACAATACAATTCATATATTATACCTCACCCCAGGGAGACTGGGTACTGGGGCCCTGGTATTTGTTTCTATTTCATTACCATGTTTTACTATTACTACTATATATTAAGTATTGTTTGACTTACTGATGAAGCCTTGAATGTGGTCCGGGCAGCCATGGTCGGCCCAGTCAGTATACTGCAAATGCCAAATGGTGCGACTCTTGCGTGAGGCTACATCTACCACCTGCAGCCTGCTGGTCACATGTGATCCTGTCACTGTACTGTGCTTACGGAACACTCGGAACTGTCCCCACAAAAAAACAAAAGTTGTGATAGGAGCTCACAGTATTGTGTATTATTAATATATGACTACAATCAGTTATCAGTAATATACAAATTTTCTTAATACAAAATCTACAAAAATGTATAATAATATGCACATAACTACCTGTCCACATTCAATACTGGTATTGTCAGTCTGAGGCCAGTATGGGAAGCTCTTGCTAGTGGCAGTGTCACCAGTCACGGATGTCAGCATCACCACAAGGTAGACATCAGCCTCCCACACACACTGCCAGAAGTGACTCACTGTATTGGGTAGAGGACCCTGGCAGCAAATGTAAAATCTCTGGCTCTCTCCCACACTTGCCTGAGGAGAGATAAAAGGCAATATTATAACTACCAGTTTTACTCCCGTTATAATTCTGAGGTCATTACATAATCATATTTACTTCCTCTGAAGAATATGAAGGACTGACCGTGATGTGCGAGGCATTGATGTAGCCACTCTTGTTGTCCTTTGTGGGAGTGATCTTGACGCGGTTCTCCTCATATGGCACCACATCCTTATAGCGGTTGCGAGGGGCGTTGTCCTGTCTGGTGGCAGTGGTGTAGCTGGCATTGGCTCGGGCCCTTGGGATGGACTCAAACTCTGGTACAATATCCCCCTTCACTAACCTTACCTCCAACTGTACTGCCTGCAATAAAAACATTATATTATGATAAAATAAACCTGCCCAAAATATTTATTCAAACACATTAATACAAAAATAAATCCTAATAAATAAAACAGTTTTGAAATACATATCCCACTATAGTATAGTATATACATACAGTACTACTGTACTGTACAGTATACATGTGACAGCTTCTATTATCATCACTTTCATAATCCTGAATTGTATAATTGTTGTGGACAAGGAGCAGCCCATCCTTAGAAAAAGGGAAATGGGTTTTGATCAAACTTGAATCACCATCTCTGTAAATTATTCCTTACCCTAGGATCTTTGGGTCCTTTTGGTGCTGCTCCCTTTAATACATCTGGAGTTGGACCCTTTGAGGTGGTACTGGTGTTTGGGTACTGGCCTTCAGTACTCCTGGTCCCCTCTCTGGAAGCTGTCTCCTTTGATACAGCCCCCCTCCCAGAGCCTTGTGGTGAGGCTAGAGAGTCAGACGATGCTTCTCGTACTTTGTCGTGGCCCCCCTCCGCCCCAACGATGTTCTCCAGAGACACCTCTCGTGTTCTGCTTTGCCCTGCTGTATCTTTTGATGAGGAGATGAAGTCTATGCTGGACACTTCTTGTGTTTTCCTTCTGCCTTTCTCCACCATCGGTTCTGCTTGACCAGCCAGTAGTACAGTTCCAGAGGGTGGTGGGGCACCCCATTTCTTCCTTGGTGACAGCTGCTGACTGCTTCCCTCTCCACTACTAGTTTCACGTTGCTGTTTCATTTGTTGTGTTACTCCTACTGCTTGCACTTGCTGTTGTCGTAACTGTTGCTGCTGTTGCACTGTCTTCTGGGGAGTCGGTTGAGCATGCTGCTGTTGTAACTGTTTCTGGTGTCTCTGTGGGTCCGGTTGTTGTCTATGCTGTTCCTGTTTTTGATGTTGTCTTTGCTGTTCCTGTGCCTGCTGTTGTCTCTGTTGGTGTTGTAGTAAGTGGTGACTACTCTGGCCAAGCATCTGTGTAGTTTGTGACTGTGGCTGATGAACTTGTAGCTGTTGAAGATGCTGTTCTTTCTTCTGATGTATCTGTAACTGTTGCTGAAGCTGCTGCTCCTTTTGTTGCTGTAGTTGTAGCTGTTGCTGTAGTTGCTGCTGCTGCTGTATAGATAATGCCTGCATCTGCTGCTGAAGGTGGAGGAGATGGTGGTGGTTGTGTCTCAGTTCTTGCTGAGCACTGAACACTGGAATCTGACCCATAGCTGTGTTTATGGCCTCAATAGGTCCCCTTTGCTGCTGTTGCTGTTGTTCTCCAAGTCTATTTTCTATGTACAACTGGGGTTCCAGAGCTGCCTGTCTGACTGGCTGGGAAAGAGCTCGACTTCGTGCCCCCTGAACATCCTCCCCAGAGATCTGACCTAAAGCGTGGGTCGTCTGAACAGGCACCACTCCCGTTGCATTCCCACTCAAAGGATTGTTGTCAATTTCTGGTGCTGAGCGAGTTCGTTCTCTAGCCTCATCTGTTCTGAGGGCAGCAATGTTTTGGTATATGGGTTCCTGTACATTCTGCCCTGAGCCTGCAGCAGCATACTGTGGCTCAGGGTACTGTGCTGTTGCTGTGTACTGGGAAGGGTAGCCAGCTGGGTACTGTCCCTGGGATTTTTGAGACTTCTGTGAGGATTGTTCACTTGCATACACTGTGTTGAGGTTTAGGTTGGTGCCCACAGAGACTCTTCCATCACTAAGCTGGTAGATTGCGTCCAAGTCATTGCGGGAGTAGTTGTGGCTGCAGGGGTGGAGAGAAGCCAAGAAGGATGAGCCGGTATCGGTGGTCCGGGTCAGCTCGTGTCTCAGACTCTCCACAGCCTCGCTCAGGTCTGCAAGGTTCTCATAGGTCCGGGACAGGTCAGGTGACCCGAGACATCCCAGTGATGCAGTAAGTAGTGCACGGCGCCGGGAGGCCAAGTCAGGGCTCATGTTACCTCCCTGAAACAAAACATCTATTTATTAAACATTCATGAAATAAAAAATACCAAGATTTATTTCAAGAACAACAAACAGAACAGCTACACCTAAAACCAAAGTACAGAGTAACATGGAAAACAAGAGGGCTAAGAACAACTAGGAAAGCTGCGAGTTAAAAGGAGATACCAGTAAAGGTAAATATTATTATTCTAAAGTGGTGTGAAATACCTGGTTTGATGCCAGATCTGGAGTGCTGTTGCTGGAGGGTTTACTGTACGGGTAAGGAGGTGGGGCCTTGTACATAAGTAGCTCATGGTCCCTCCCCAACCCTACACCTCCACGCCCCGTTTCATCCAACTGTTCACCAGATGAGGGAGAGGCCAGTTCTGGTGTGCTAGATTTGGAAATAGTACGGTACCATTATGCCAGGGATGCATTACATATTTAGAAGTTCAGTTGAGACAGGAGTGGATATGTGGTTATAGTGATATCTCTACTTTCAAACTTACATGCAGGAGAAGTCAAGGACACAAAAAGACGGGAAGCATTCTTGACATGGAACGTAAAAAGTTAAACACAATTCCAAATAACCCATCAATAATGATTTGGGTCTTAAAAAATGTACAAAAAGCAAACACTTTATAGTAAAAAATATTTCCCAATGTCAAAGAGTTAAAGATTATTCAAACTGGTGTTCACCTGTAAGTATTGTGTAGTGGTCCAGGCATGAGTATTCCAGCCGATCTACTGAGCTGCGGGATTGACGGGTCTGGGTGATGCTGGGAGAGGTCCGTGTACCCCTTGTAATGACTGTAGCTGCCCAGGCCGCTGCCACCACCACCACGGGACACTGTAACCAACACCACAATACAGTGGAATCTTCAACTCTTAACATCCACATCAGGAAGATACTCTATTATCAGTAAACTGTAGGGATCCATTGACTTTTTTCTGGTCATGATCTAAAAAAAAATATATCTGCACTGCAATACAGAAATTTTTTGAACCACCTTTCTCATCTCTTACACTCATGTGGTGTGCCTTCAAGGATGTGTGTGTTGGAGATCTCAGGCTGGGAGGAGTAGAGAACTGTGGCACGAATGTTGGCAGGGTTGATGCCCGGTCCGTACTTCTGTATGAGGGCCGTCTCATAGTCTGGTGCCGGGCGGTACTGAGGCAGCAGGCTCCTATGGGGGAGGAGGACACATATTTCAGTTATTATTTGATATCTCAAGTAACAATAATTAATTTGCACTTTGGAATGGTAACCAACTGATGGGATATAAATTCAACAGAGTACTCAGATGTAGTTCACATTCTCAAAGAAGTATATTTTGATTTCTTAAATATACAGCATAATTATCACTCCAAGTACTATATATAAAACCATCTCGTCTGTATTTTGTTAACTATAAAGATAACTTGTACACATGATTGGTACTATGAACATAAAGAGCTGTATATTAGTCTACACTCAATGTAGCCCTACACGCCAATTCAAATCCACTAGACCTTTGATATTAAATATACTTGTATCCACCACTTCATTTTATACTCGGTTAATCATTGAGGACTACCAAACATTTTCCCAGGCTCATGTTTCTCCTTACCATACAGACTAAGTGATCTACTGGACAAGTGTCAAATGGTAAGAGTTAAATATGATAAAGAGTTATATCGAGGGCCGACTGTACACCAATGCAGGTACCTTCTAAAGCTGCCTCTTGTGGAAGGGAGACTGAGGTTGGAGGAGTAGAGAGTAATCTGCTGTCCTCCTCCATCGTGTTGTTGCTGCTGCTGAGTCTGCTGTGAGGCTGATGAGGGCTGCTGCTGCTGTGGCTTTTGTTGTGACTGTGGCTGTGTCTGCTGCTGTAAGTTTGTGGGCTGTTGAACTTGGCTGTGGGACGCTATGACAACCTGAAATTAGACACCGTTTACAAATCAGTCTCATCTCTGGTGCTTCCATCAAATAGCTACTGTTCAAAACAGTATTAAACTTATAACAACGATTGTAACACGCATTTACAATATAGAGGAGAACCTTTAAGTGACTACAACATGCAAGAGAACTGTATAATTATATTGGTACCTGGTTCTGCTGGTGATGAGTGGTGTTGAGAGAGTAAGCTGACTGGGACAGGATACCATAGGATGGGTCAGTCATTATCTGTGACCCTGAGGACTCCACTGCTGCAGTCAAATGACCACTTGATTCTGCTGGCTAAATAGAAGACTGAGATTAATAATTTCTTTCTTTGCTACTGATATTCTTATTACTAAATGTGTTGGAAACCATGAAAACTTGTATTATAACTAAAACTGATTTGAAGTATCAGGGAACAGTACACACAGAGCCAATATATGGAATTGTAAATGTTAACAAAATTTGAGATTATATTAGGAATCTGAAGAAGCACTAGCAAGACACTGTTAACAAGAGCTCCTTTTCATAGCATTTATACATTAATGATTTGGGTGGAGTGACTAACCTGGTGTATGTAGGAGAGATCATATTGTGGCAGAGTGGTTGAGTACGAGGCAAGCGCTCCCTGGTCTGCGGAACTCCTCATGGTCAACTCACTCAACCCACCTCGGCTGTCCAGCTGATAAGTAAACAATGCTTGAGTTATAATTCATGGAGACTACCATAACAAACATTATGTGATCTATTATACTTAAGAAAAAGAGAGAGAGCAGCTCTGGTGTAGGACGTACCATATCATGAGACGAGTTGAGGTGGTGAGAGTGGTGATGAAGTTGGGTCCCCATGACAGAACTCTGTAAATCAGGGATGGCCAAGCTTCGTGTCTCAGTACCACCACTGCCACCCTCTAGCACCTCTTGATTCCTCTTGTAGAAGGTGTGCTGCAAAACACAATTGCTATATAGCTGTCCCTCCTTATAAAATTAATATACCTAACCCATCAATAACAGTGAATACTTCAGTGGATCACAAAAGCCTGGTAAACAGTACTCAGTTCATAATATAGTAATAAAAACTACACACAATCATTTTGATACAATTAGATGAAATAAAGAAGGCTACCATATAGCCTGCTGACATTTACCAAGAGCTAAAAAACAAAATAGTATATACTACTTCTATAAATTCCAAACCTTGGCCAATACACACATTAAGACTGCCACACTCACCTGCTTGACACACATCTTCCAGACATATTTGGCAGCATCAGGCTCATCGAAACTGAAGTGGACTGTCTCGTCGGTTCGCTGACACTCTATGCCAAAATTACGCTTGTTGTTTACCAGGTTGGTTATGTCATTCCATCTGTAGGAGAGATGTCTTTTTAGTTCATAATTTGTGAATATCCAACCAATATCATCAAAATGAAGCTGGAGGCAGTATATTCATATTATAATGCAAGAGAGAAGTAGATCAAGAGGAGAGACAGCATGTACAAAGGAAATAGAAGGAATGGAGGGAGAGCCGACTAACCCAAAGAGTGACTTTGGACTGAAGGGGGTTTAAATCCCTTTACGTATTACCCACATCTCTGCATTCAATATTACCCCCTAAAGAGAATCGACACCATATTGGAGTACGTAGGAAAAAGCAAATATAATAGAAGTTTAGTGTGGTATAAATGTTATCACCTGTAGAAGACATGGGTGTGTCCAGCGGCAGGTCTCACATCAATGCCCATGAGTGATGTTCCCAGGTACACCTCACTCCCACGTTCATCCTGTGGGGTAAACCAACTCACTATTATTAACATTTCCCAAACTTGAAACCTGCCTTGATATTTTAATCTAAGGTACTATAAATTTCATTCAAACATTCACAGAGCAAGAACTATTTAAATGTCTTACATTGTCATTAATGTTTATATTTATAATGGCACAGAATTGCACAGTAAAGCAAAGTATTTCAATTTTTTTCAGAAGGATGTTTGTAAAACCAGTTGGAAATATATGTAACATACCAAACCCCTAATGCCGTGCCTCACCCTGGCCATAAAAGTCTCCTGGCCATATCCGTCAAGCTGCTGGGCCTCAAGTATGTAATAGGTCTCAGCAAGGGCCTGAGCCAGAGACTGAAGGGAGGAGTACTGCCACACCACTGCCTCCACCAGGGCTCCCACCTCACTCTCACCACCAATCTGCTACTCCACATAAAGAAACTAACTCTCAGTATACAGTAATAAAAGAATGAAGATCAACAATAAAGTTACAAAAGTTTCATAAATATTTTTCATGTATTCTAATGTCCTGATAAAGTGGACAGCTGCTTGCAACAAACACAGAAACTTCTATTAAATATAGTAACACAAATCTTCAATAAAGTGTTAATAAATGACATATGTATACCTTAGGGAAAAGCATGAAGTCCTTGAGGTATTCTGCTGTGTGTCGATCAGGCTGATGGTCACCAAATTCAGCTGTAAATATGAGTCCTTAGTTTATACAATGTATTATTCTCATCATTAATTTTAACATAAAATATACTGTATACCATTTAAATTTCCTGTTCCCAATGAAAAACCAAAATTTGCATGTTCATTCGGCTACTGGTATTGACTGAAAATACTTCAAATCTTCTTACACCCATAATAGTACCAGGAAACTGTACCTTGTAGGCTGTATGAGGCGAGCAGCACAGCCTTTTCATGATTACATCGTAGTTTACCTTCAAGAACATCCTGCTTCACTTGCAAGAAGTAATGAGACCTGAGGAACAAACGTTGGAAAGAGGATTAGGTATAGGAAATTAAAGCAGGGAGCTAAAGCAATAGATGACAACATTCTAACTGATAAATAGCATTGGTAGAACTAGTAAATATATAACTTAGTAACCTTGTGACATCATCCTGGAGGAGAGAGACATCATGGATGTAGTAGAGGACTGCTAGAGCAAGGGCAGGAGACTGGGCGTACTTGTCCAGCTGCTTCCTGAGGGGTCTTTCCAGCTCTACCCAACGCACCTTCGGGTAAGGCTTCTTGCTCATGTACCGCAGACCAAAAAACTCAGGCTGGAAGGATGATGAGTGTGTGAAGGAAATGGAACTGTATTAATATGTTAAATTCTCCTGTTATTTACAGCCAGTGAAAAAAAAAAAAACTTTTAAATATATTACTTAGTTCAATCCCAAATAACGTCCTCCAACAGAGTAACACTAAAAGTACCGCAACCTATGGAGGACAGGTTAGGTGTCACTATGGCTCACCTGGTGTAGTGAGAGGCGCTGGCAGACATTATGAAGGCAGTCCTGGCCCGTGGAGTCTGCAGATAGGGTACACTCTAGGGTGGTCTTGTCCAGGAGCTCCACACTAATGACCAGCACATTGCGGGACAGAACATTGTACTGTCGGGTCTTTCGCAGCCGTAGTTTGAACGGCATCTTAGCCTGAAGAGCAAAAGCCTTACCTCAATTATTTGTGGAATAAAAATTATCACAATTTGTATGTATGAGTGACAGAGCTACAGTTACTATGTACACTCTCCCAAAAAAGTATCGGCATTTTACCGAATGAACGAAAAAGACAATAAACGTAGCATTATGGTACATTGCTTTGAAACCTTATAGATAGTGGTATTCCTGCCGATCAGTTGCCAATTATGCATATTCGTATTGCTTCATGAGTCAGAGAAACTATAGTGGATGCAAATCGAAACATATTCGCATTTCTTCACCTATTAAAGAAATTTCAATTATTATCGTAAGATTTGCCCCTTTCTAATGCTGAGAACTCAGCTAATCCACACTGTAGTTGCCGAATGGTATATGACGTTATCTTTCTTTTTAAATATTTTATTTTTACTTTTTTTTTTATATACCTCTACCTCAGGACAGGAGGCCGTCAGTCGTGGCCTGAGACTGAGGCTGAGGCCCCGAGATTATCGAGTGAAGCTTTGAGGTGTTGGTTTCTTCACATGTTTGTTTATACACGTCACTTACTGGAGAGGACAATGTCTGTTTGTGTTACTTTACAAAACCTTATTTAGAAGTATGAGAAGAAAAAGCATAAGACTACTTAATCCTACCCTATGCTATAACTGCATTATATTTAAGACAAAATACTACAGTTACAGCAAATCTATTCAAAGATTCCGTTTTGGTTAAAATCCGATTTGGTAACTTTATTCTCTGGGTTATCATTCTCATTATACTAAATAATTCAGTAAATTCCCCCTCCCCAAAAACCATCAATCATTAAAATCACATAACGTATATCTGTAAAAATGAAGTCACAACTCTTACTCCACGACTTGCCTAATGCATGAATTATGTATGCTAGAGGATTTCACGTTAGTACAGAAATGAGAGTCAACTCATTGCCAGCAGGAATACCAACCCCACAGTACAGTCATACATGTAGCTTCAATCTTTTCTCAGCAGGATCTAGCCAGCAATGCCGATACTTCTTTGGGAGAGTGTACATAATTCATTACTGCTAACAAATACTGGCATACTTATAATGGCCTTACTTTTTTTTTTTTTTTTTTTTATATGTTCCGACACTGGACATAGGCTTAATCAAGCCCGTTACCGTGGCCCAGTTCAACTGCTGCTCACACACACACGTCACAACTTCCGAACTGGTACCCAGCCACAGAGGGAGGGAAGTGAGGGTTATTCCCAAATACTGCAGCTGTTATGGTACCAGCGAGGGTGTTTTACGACGTTCGGTGGCCTTATAGTTAGTGCCTCAAACTCAAATCGGAAGAGTAAATATTCTCAGGCCCTCACCTGAGAGGATCGATCTCCCGACCTCTAGGATATGAGTCCAGAACACTAACCACTCGGCCACCTCCCCTTGGATGATACTATTTCCCAAGAACAACATTTTGTCAACCAACATCACTGAACAAATTTTCCCTATAGGAAAGAATCGGTTACTCTAGACTCTAGAGAGAATTGTATAGGTAGTGTATGTATGAATGTTTACATACCTGTATCAGGTGATGGTGGTGTTAGTGTTGCAGCAGTAGTGTGGGATCATGGCGAACAATACCACAACACACCCACACACACACACTCTACCTCACCGTCCCTCAAACATCATATGTACCTGACCTGTGAGAGGAGGTCAACATTACTTCAGTACAGTATACTAGACCATACAGAACTGGTAACTGATAAACGGTTGTTGTTGACAGAAACAAACAATAAGGTCCAAGGATGCAACAGTAGTATTCATTATTGAAGCCTCAGTAGCACACAGGAATGACAGGAGATGGTATACAATCATCCCTCAACTTGAACAAGGTTCCTAGAAAATGTGGTGGGAATAAACAGTACCGTACCATACTGTACTCTATATCATTGGCCATTCTTGGAAATTGTGTAAAAGATTACTAATTCTACACTCACTCAATATGGCCTAATAAATCAATAGCAGCAAAACACACAAGCAAGGAATTGCCAAAAATTTGAAAACCAAGAAGGAGCCCTTACAGATCACTCCCCAACAAATCTAAAAATGCCCTTAAATTATTGGTTACTCTCCACAATGCCAAAATAAGTAAAAAAATATGGTCATATAGCTAAATTAATATAGAGCTAAATAACAAAGATAACTCAGAAATACAACCAAATGGACAATATAACTCAGAAATACGTCTCAAAGGAAAAACGATACAGAAATATGGCTGTAATAACTATAAACTATGGCCAAATAAACAAAATAACTGAAGCATGGGCAAAGTGACAAATTAACTCATAAATACAGCCAAAATATGCAACATAACTAAGAAACAAGGTCAAAATATCTCATAAATACAGCTTCAGACAAAGACTAATTTTAGGCCACAATAGACAAAAAGATCAGATGTACTGCACGTCCAAAATTGATAAAATAACCAAGATAAACGTCCATAACTGACAAAATAACTTATCTATAAGGCCAAAAATCGAGAAAAATAACAATACATATAATTACAAAACACGATATATATATATATATATATATATATATATATATATATATATATATATATATATATATATATATATATATTACAATTTTGAGCACCACACACACACACTCAAACACATACACCAAAATTTACCCTCACCCAAAATTTTATCCCTCAGTCTCGTTGTACCAGGGACAGGTGTGTGTGTGTGTGTGTGTATGGGCAGGTGGAACTGGAAGGTATTGTAACGTCTCTCTCTCACACATACATACACACCTTTCTTCTTCACTCCCAAAACCCAAAACAACAACAACGACAACGACAGAGGGAAATATGTACAGTATGTATGGCCGGTTCAAAACATGGCCTATTCTCACCGTATTTTAGTTTATCCCTGCTTTATTTTCCCTCTCAGATATTCACTATAGACAGTAGAAAGGTTAGATAGAGATAGTGGCGTGGTTAGTGGTGGTGGTGGTGGGTAGTGGTGGCGAGGCAGACGGCAAAAATCACTACCACCTCCTCCTCCATCACGCACTCAACTAACTTTTCCAGTGTTGCCAACTTGCCAAGTCTACTTGATGAAATTTTCCCAGCTTTCGACATCAGAATTTCCATTTTACCTCAACTTCATCACCAGAATTTTTCATTTTACCTCAACTTCAACATCAGAAGTTCCCTTTTTACTTCAACTTCAACATCAGAATTTTCCTATTTACTTCGAAAATTTCTTGTTTATTCTTGAAGATTATCGTATATTTACCATCTTCTTAATATTTCGTCGTGTAGAAATTTTCCCATTTACTTTTGTGAAATCTGTATATAATTTTCCATTGATACCTTTAATTAATTCCCCATGTCTAGGAAAATTTCCCATATTTAGCAACACTGCTTTTGTCTTTCTTTTCTTGTCTTATCAGAGTTGCCAATCCACCTGATGATTTTGTATAGCCCAATCCAGGACAAAACAATAGCCCATATATTCAACTCATAGCCACCATAATTATATTATAAATAAATTGAATTATTCATGTACTGAGATTGTTACAAAAAGGGATATATACAAGGGCAATGAACAGTTGAATATATTGTACCCAAATCGACATTGACTGCTCTACACTGTAGTCTAATTTGGCGTGAAAATGGCGAACTTTGCTACTATTTTGCTGCCTTTCTCACGCAGCCCAGCCAACACCATCTTTCTATATACGCATTGAATAGTCAGAAAAATATGTCCGGTCAAACACTTGCTAAAGCTATTCAATCGCCATGTTGGAACTCTTTCAGTTTGTACTAACTCAATACAAGTGCCCTTTTTTTAGTATACTTTATATTTTGTTTCAACGTACAATTTAATCCCCTTCTGATGTTTTATGATTGCTGTGGATAAAAATATTTCCAAATGAATGTTGTACAAGCAATACATTTAAGGTCACTATTGATGAATATGAACATGGTGTGCTAGTACCTTCACTTTTTATAACATTCCAATCTTCATTGTTCTTTTCCGTCAATGTGCTCGTGTTACCAAAGAGCATGATGTATTTCCTATTACTCACTCACCCATGCTTATAGTTACACGAAGAAAAAGGTAGGTCAATAGTAAATCTTCAAATAGAAAGTGCTTGGTATATTGAATTGTAGAAAATAAATCGTTTAGATGAATTTGCGATATGTACCAGTTAGTATATTTTAATTAAATACTATGAAAGTGTATATGATTTTCCTGTGAGACAATCAATGCTTCTTTCGGTGCAAATGTCCTGCGAGTTGATATCTCTCGGGGGTGTGGCACAGTGGCACTCCTATTATCCTTTCATTTCTAGGGCGTGAGGACTGATTCATCGGGTCAGTGGTAATCACAACTACAACTATATGCCTACAGGAAAAGGCAAGTACAAATAACGAAATTATGGATACAAATTCTACAATAGCACAGTTAATTTAGTACAGTAGTTAGAACAAGTATGTCGCAGATTAAGCTAGTATAATAATAATGAAACAGTAGTAGCCTAATATTGTATTTATAATGAATGGACCAGAACCATGCAATAATTGGCTTTTCCTGCCCTTGACATCAGCAATTATTTCTCATGTATTCTTTCACCAGGGACAAGTAAACAATGGTGGAGGAAGTATATATAACTTTATTGTTATTTTCACAACTCTACAATATAAGTGGAACCAGAGACAAATTATGTAACCGAAAACTTTTGTGATTAGCAGATTGGTGTACGTGATCAGCATGCAGGGGTTGAATGACGGTGATTGGAGCAGAGGAAGATGATTAGAGATGGGAGGAAGGTTGTTAGGGATAAGATGTTTGGTGATTGGTGGTAAATGAAAGTGACTTATTTAGAGATTTAGAAAGATAGAACGCAGGTACTTTGGGTAAGAGGAAGGCGATTTGGGAAAGGATGGCGGTGATTGGGAGACTACGAAGGTGATAAGGGAAAGGTAGGTGGTGATTGGAAAGTTAAGAAGGTGCTTAGAAGTGGAAAGGACAATCTGGGAGAAAATGAGATCAGCATAGACACATGAAAAGAGAAGAAAAATGGATGAGAGTGAACAGGATGGGGTGGATGGAAGTGGGTGAGAGGAGTGCAGTAAACGATATGTGAATGAATGGTGAACAAAAGAATGAGTAAAACAGAAGTGGACAAGTGAAATCACAACAAAACAAATGACGAATGCAATGACATGATTCAGAAATATACCGACGGTGATCAAACAGACACGAAGAGATGATTACGAGTTGTGTATGAATTAAAGTGATTAGATAAACAAGATGAGACGGATTCAGCGAGGTATTATTAAACTACTTCTTCGACGAAATGTTTTCTTCATCGCTAAATTCGTACTGCAAAATAATAGGAACCGAGCGACGCAGAGAACTTTTCCTCGAAGAAGTTTAATAATATCACCCACAGAGTTGAACGAAGGTGATTTGACAAACAAGATGAGATCATTCAGAGTTGTACGAATATGATCTGACAGACAAGATGAGATAATTTAAAGTTGTACGAATTAGACAAAGTTTCGAGAAAATTTAGAGTTGAACGAAGGTAATCTGACATACAAGGTGAGATCATTTAGAGTTGTACGAATATGATCTGACAGACAGGAAGAGATACAAATAGATGAGGCAATTCAGAGTTGTACGAAGGTGATCTGACAAACGAAGCGTAGAGGGTGTAGACAGTGGTGGTCATTCCAGGCTCCTCGGTACAACATAGCACAGTCTTGGTCACTGCCGCGGAGGATGTAGTTGTTGGGTTGTCCACGGTCCCAGTTACTGTAGCCAAGCGAGCTCCCTTTCAAAAAAAAAAAAAAAAAAAAAAAAAACTTCAATTATTATTTTTATCATCTATTATTATACATATCTTTTACTCTGGGTACTGTTACACCAAAAAGAGAATATTACTGTTATTATTATGTTGCCGAAACGAGAACAACAATTGTCTTTTGTTTATGGAATGGGTGACAATAAACAAACCTTCTGAATGACACACACATACATACACAAATGGACAGCTCCTAATCTTTTGTCTACGAATGCTGTTACTTTACATAACTCAGCGACTTTCCTTCCAAAATAGAAAATTACACACTATCTTTTGCTTAAATAGTTCTAATATTGTAATATAACTGTACCAAAGCGAACTCAATTATATAAACAAAAAAGAACCACAAACCCGTAAAGAAATGGGGAATGAAAACACTAATTATAGGGTCGGAATGTTATTAAAACTTCTTCTTCGAGGAAAATGTGTTTCGTGGCTAAAATCGCATTACCAAATTATACGAATGGAGTGACTCAGAGCCAAGCTTTTCCTCGAAGAAGTTGTTTAATCATACGACCTTTACCGCCAGTCCACCTGTGCCACCCGTAAAACAGACAAAATGACAACAACACTCACCGTCAGCCCAGCGCCACACTCCCTCCACTTCCCTATCTGAGAGTCCCATCCAATAGCCCTCCCCTTGGTTCACCGCATCCAGTACAATCTTCTCCTGTTCGGCGTCCTGCATACATAATAAATAAATAAATATATAAATAAATAAAATGTAAGAACAGTCATGAGATAGATAAATGACGACCATGAACTATAATAAATGACTCCGTAGATTTAAGGGCGTGCGTAGTCATATGTAGTCAAATTATAGGGATACTGATTCCTTCAAATTTATCATAGTTTGGAGGAGTCTGTACCCCTTCAATTAGCCCACAAGAGACTACCCCGTCAAATGCAGCCAAGGTCATGAATATAAAAATTTTACAAGCGTGCAAATATTGTGTAGGCCAACATAAAACAAAAATAGGTCAACTAAGTAAACTCGCTCTTTTAACTATCCAGAACATATTCTGTCTGTTTGTCTGTCTGTCTTAGTGTGTGTCATTACCTTGATGATGATAAGGGATGCTCCATCCTCAGCACAGTGGTCCTCGGCCTTGCTATACGTTAACTTGACCTTGCTGTACACACGGTAGGCGAAGGTGCACGCCATCACGTAGCTTGCAGGCGCTGACACACAACACGAGACAAGGGTTAGAATAACAACCATTACTGAGTCATCTACGAATGGACGAAAAGAGGAAGAAAGAAGATTGTGCTAAGCCAGAACAATCAGTTAAGACTGTCAACATATTTTTATTTTGGGAGTACTACAGTGGACCAGAGTTACTTTGGACTTGAAGGGATTTTGAAGGGGAACCGTTTGATAGACGATGTTTGTTTATGCTCTTATCTAGCAAAGACGTCTAATTCCATAATAGTATGTGTGTGTGTGTGTTTAAGCATCATCACCTGCATCGGGCCCATAGGAAGGGGTGGTGCGTCCCCTCAGCACATACATTTGGGCCCTCGGGGAGGACTGGAGTGAGGCAGGGTGGGGAAGGCAGGCCAGCAGTTCACACAGACCTTCTACACTCGGAGCAAAGAGGGTCGTATCGGACACGTTGTTGTTGTTGCCTCGTTCTCCTCCCAACTGAGCACGGGGAGAGATAGATGTATAGATGGTTAGAAAGATGGGTAGATATAGAGATGGACAGATAGATTGATAGCTGATGGATGGTTAAATAGATGGTTGGATGGGTGGATAGATGATTGGGTGGTTAAATAGATGGGTGGATAGATGGTTGGATGGGTGGATAGATGGTTGGATGAGTGCATAGATGGTTGGGTGGTTAAATAGAAGGTTGGATGGATGGTTAGTCAGAAAAACGGATGGATGGATGGATGGACAAATACCGAGACTGGTAGGTATATAGGTAGACAGATAGATAGATAGATAGAAAAATAGATTGATGAAGAGTTGGTAGGTAGAGAGGTAGACAGATAGATAGAAATATAGATTGATAAAGAGTTGATAGGTAGATAGAGAGACATACCTTTTAAATTTCGCATAGAGGACATTATTTAAGTGGGCACCTTATCTCTAGAATAATAAATCTCGGTCATCAAGTGTCTAAATCTTGTTCAGTATCTAAACTTCTAAATTTTGTTCCGTTTAATTCCTGGTAGTGTTTATATCCGGGTCAAGTAAGAGAGGCGTATTACGATGACGGCCAAATGAGTCACTCGTTGGGGAGAAGGTAAATAAACTCGTGTACACCATTCCTCTTGGTCTCGTCCTACTGATTCCTCCAAACTATGCTACACCACAGGCTCCTATAACACACACACGTATACTGAGGTACTGTACTCTGTTTCTTCGTATTGTTAGGAGGAAATGGTAGAGCTCTAATTCGACCATTGCTGATGATACCAAATTAATTACTCGTAAACTTTAATAGGCTTGTGTGTGTGTGTACTGAGGCACCTTTCAATCGCTCTCCACCCACGCTATTCACACACACAAACTTCCTCTTTCTCCTCCCCCTTCCCTCTCCTCTCCACTTACTTCCAGCCCCCCTCCCCCTCATGCCTCTAACACACCTTGACTGATTCATTCATACCTCTCTCTCTCTCTCTCTCTCTCTCTCTCTCTCTCTCTCTCTCTCTCTCTCTCTCACTTCCTTATCTCCAATTCATCCATCCATGCATATACCCTCCATTCATTCATATCCCTTTTTTCCACCACCACCTTCATCCTCCCTCTCCATCACTTCCCCTTTCTCCTCTTCCACTACCCTCACCACAACCCCTCCCCTCCCCTCCCCTCCCACTGCCACCCACACCACCACACCTACACTGACTGACTCACCCACTCATTACTACAGAGAGAGATGGGTTGATACATGGAGAGAATCTTTGTGTCAGACATAGATGAATAGTGTGATAGATAGCTAGTTGGAGAGAGAGGGAGTGTGTGTGTGTGTACAGTCACAACCAGAAGTTCTTACTCACCCACACACACCCTTCCCCAGCACACGAGTATAGAGAAATACACTATAATTAAGACTTTGTACGAATCGTTACTAACCGGTGTGGGAGTCCAGAGGAAGGCGAGGCATGTCATGTTGTTGTTGTCTGGGGCGGCGTTGAAGCAGGCGAGTCCACAACCAGCCAGGGAGGTGGTGGAGGCTCCCAGGTTGGCTGTAGAGGGCGGAGGGGCCACGTTCTGCGTCACCAAGAGGAAGGTGGACATGCCCTCAGCCACACCACCGACCAGACACAATGTAAACACAAGTGTCTTCGTTGTTGTCATCATCTCGTGTACCCTCGTCATCTCGTTCGTACTTCTGTGAAAAAATAATAACAGAAGGTTCAGGTTTATATTCCTCTTTTTTTTTTTTTTTTTTTTTTTTTTTTAACCAGGGCTAGACCACAAGGCTTAAAAATAAATTGAAGGTTCAGTCATAGTATAATTTGAGTTCATCTTTATTATCTTCACTTCGCCATTTACTCAGTCTGTATGACACTGAGTCCACACATACACACACACACCACTAGACAAAAACACGGACCAGGGCTTCAAAAACAATGCCATTCTTTTTTCTCTGTGTCTCCCCATATAATGAACGGGGCGGTGAGCGGTATGACACAATGGCCTTTTTAATTATGAGTTAGTTATTTCATCGTTGCCCTTCCCTATGGTAGGTGTGATTCAGAGGACATAGGGACGTGGACACAAGGTTAGGACCACACGAATTAAGGGACCCTATTATGTAGTCATAAAATTGGAGGTAAATGAGTCCTTCATATAGTGCCACGAAACACCACCTATACGGAAGGAGCTTGTTTTGTGGCATAGTCGGGAGGAATCAGAAGCCACCGATTCTCATACACGATCACAGGGTCCTTAATTACACCAAGAATGAATAACTAGAGGAAGTAAGAAGATTGTCCTAAGCCGGAATCATCTTATATCATCAAAGAAAAGGAGTTAGAAAGGAGGGACAGCAAACACGAAGGAATAAAAAGGTGATAGAGACAATTAAGGGACAGCAAGCAGGAAGGAAATACATGGAAAATGAGGGACAGTGGATGAGAGGAAAGTTATTGGCTTGGGTCCGAAGGGGCGCACAAACACTTAAATTACTCCTCACATCATCACACAGACAATACAAGAAGGCGCTGCCAACCGGTTTGCGTGACTTGACGAGTATCGAACCCGGACCGATATAACGTGAGGCGACATCGCTTATACCATGAACTGCGTCAAAATCACCATCACACCCGTCGGAAATGTTAACGGGATACGAAATGATGTTAATGTTGGTTCATCTTCAAATGGCGCCAAACTTTTCACACACACATACAGTCTCTCTCTCTCTCTCTCTCTCTCTCACAAATTTTCTTACCGTGTTATCATTTCACCCCTGTTGGTAATCTGTCAAACACTACTCCACATCACAATACTTATCAGGCTCTCTCTGTGTTGTGGAGTGGACTGAGTGTGATGCACAATACACTACACTACCCTCATAACAACAACAACACACACACACACACACACACGCACAGTAAACAAACATGGCATTGTTATGTCCGCCAATTCCTTTCCGCCCATTAAAACACAGCGAGAGGGGGAAGGGTGGGGGGAGTTGGGGGGGATAAAGTCTACGTCACAGCCCCCTTCATTCATTCACCTGATGTAGGACTTTTAACTTGACTGAACATAGCTCACTTATCGGTAAACATGTACCCCCCCCCCCTCCCCGCCCCCCCGAGGTGAAACTACGGTACAATCATAACAATGTAGTGCCCATCCTCGAGATGTTTGTGTGTGTATGTGTGTGTGTGTTGGGATGGATCATAATTATACCATCAGCAATTACGTACATTCACGATCAAAAGCCTTGTATATCAGATGAATGTAAGGAAGACAAAAGGGTACATACACACACAATATATATAAAGAGAGAGAGAGAGAGAGAGAGAGAGAGAGAGAGAGAGAGAGAGAGAGAGAGAGAGAGAGAGAGAGAGAGAGAGAGAGAGAGAGAGAGAGAGAGATAATAGGTGTAGCCCAAGATGACTCCCAACACGTAATATACCCAAGGTCTACCGCTCACCATTACCACCACTAGACCCACCTTAGACCTTGGCCACACACACACATACATACCACAGGGGTGAAGTAATCCAAGAGCCACAATACCTCACAGACTGTATGTACTGTTGTGATTCTTTTTTTGTCATCTCCAACAACACTAAGGATGTCTAACTGCCCCTATCTGCCTTACATGTAATACTATGGATCTCGAACTGTTTTCTCTGCAACACTGAGGACGTCTAACTGACTCTACCTGCCACCCATGTAACACTATGGACCTCTAACTGTATCTTTTGCAACACTACGGATCTCTGTCTTCTATGCAACACTACGGATCTCTGTCTTCTATGCAACACTACGGACCTCTAACTGCCTCTAATTGCAACACTACGGACCTCTAACTGCCTCTAATTGCAACACTACGGACCTCAGTAATGTGGGAGTAAGTGACAGGAAATCCTTCAACACACCTACTGACATACAGCATGTTAAAGAATGAATGAATGAATGAAAAGGTAAGATAGAAGACTGTGCTAGGCCAGAAAGATCTTATACCACTATAGAGAAGGTGATAAGAGAGGAAAGACAGCAAATATATACGAAGGAAAGGGAGGACAACAAGTAAGAAGGGAAAAATGAAAAGAGGGACAGCAAGTAAGTAAAGAGGGGACAGCAAGCACAAAGGAAAAAGAAAAAAAAAAGAGGGACAGCAAGCACGAAGGAAAAAGAAAAGAAAAGAGGGACAGCAAGCACGAAGGAAAAAGAAAAAAAAAGAGGGACAGCAAACACAAAGGAAAAAGAAAAAAAAAAGAGGGA